>APFE031149352.1:46362-61181 GCA_000404065.3 Pinus taeda
GATGTGTATTGCAGAGTACAGAACATAGACTCATACAAGAGTAAGATTCAGCTGGCAAGCCTATGCCTAGGAGGCACTGCCATGGTTTGGTGGGAAGGTAGAACCCAAGCTGATATAAAGAAGCATGGTAAGACCATCTCTGTCTGGAGTGAATTTGTTGCTACAATCAAAAGGCAGTTCTATCCATTGGCCTACATGCAACAAGCCATGATGAGTTGGAAAACTCTTCGGCAGTTGAAAGGGCAAAGTGTGCAAGGGTATACTCAAGAATTTAGAAAGAGAGCATTGATGTTGGGTATCTCATTAGACTCCCCAAAAACTCTTTTAAAGTACATTGGTGGTCTACACAGCTACATGAGGCATACCATCCTCATGTTTAATTCCACTAGTATAGATGAGGTATCTGTACAAGATACTCATCTAGAAGCTAGAGGAAAGAATGGAAATCCAAAAGTTGGGGGACCATCCCAACCCACTATAAGCAAGAGAAAGGAGGAAAGAAATCAGAAGTGGAAAGCAAGGAAGGCTAACACTGCACAAAAAGGCAAAGCTTCATGCACTCACTATAAAAAGGAGGGGCATGATGATGAGCACTGTTGGATTCTGCATCCAGAGTTGAGGCCTAAGAAGCAAGAGGGAAAGAAGAAGAAGGCTACTGCAGCTATTCAGAAATATTTGGGGTTAGACTCGGGAGATGAAACAATCATTGCAGCCACAGGTATAAAAGGTAAGAATTCTGAAGCATCTACTAGTAATTCTGCTCAATTTGGTATTGATGAAGAACATGAGATAAAAAGACATGAGCTTTTCCATATTCGAGTGTTTCCAAAAATCAAAATATTGATACTTTGTTTGATAGTGGCTCACAAGTGAATCTAATTTTTGAAGCAATTGTAAAGAAATTGGGATTAACAACTACACCTCATAAGAAACCATACCCATTAGGATGGTTGAATGATAAAGCACAACTAAAAGTGACTAGACAGTGCAAACTCAAGTTTTCTTTTGGGTCAGCATTTGTAGATGAGGTTGAGTTAGATGTAATTCCTTTGGATATATGTGGAATTGTTTAAGGAAGTCCTTACTTGTATGATAGAAAGGCTATTTTCTATAGAGCCGAGAACAAGTATCTACTTGTTAAATATGAAATCGAATACTTTGTAAGAGCTCATAAGCTCAAGAATAATTATACTCTCATAAACTTAGGACAGATGAAAAGAATGATAAATTCATGCAAATAATTTCTACTAATGGTTGTAAAGGAAAAGAGACCTGATAAAACCAATGTATTTGAGGGTTGCAATGCTGATCATAAAGCTGATATAGAAAATATTGTTTCAGAGTATGATGTCTTGTTTCAAGAACCTAAAGGTCTACCACCCACAAAGGGAGTAGTACATGATATTATTTTCCAGCAAGATGTTCCATTTCCTAACATTGGGATGTACAGGTTATCTGCTTTAGAGAATGCTGAAATACGGAGACAGGTGCAGGAGTTGCTCTAGAAAAGGTTCATTAGGCCTAGCACATCACAATGTGGGTAACCAATTGTCTTGGTGAGAAAGAAAGATGGCTCGTGGAGAATGTGCATTAACTACCAAGCACTGAATAAAATAACAATAAAAAATCGTTATCCCCTTCGTCGCATAGATGATCTTTTAGATCGATTGAAGGAAGCAGTTTATTTCACCAAACTGGATTTGCATAGTGGATACCATCAGGTCAGGGTTGCAAAGCAAGCCGCATGGAAGACTACTTTTAAAACAAAGCAAGGACTGTATGAATCGCTGGTTATGCCTTTTGGCTTGACCAATGCCCCTGCTACTTTCATGAGATTAATGAATGATGTACTCAGACCTTTTCTTGATGATTTTGTTATTGTATATCTGGATGGCATTCTGATTTTTCATAAAACATGGGAAGAACATTTAAAACATGTTAAGCAGACATTCAATGTTTTGAAAGGAGAAAAAATTTATGTTAAACTCTCCAAATGTGAATTTGGTAAAACCTCTCTAAATTATTTGGGTCGCATAGTATGGGGAGGTGAATTGAGAATAGATCCCTCTAAAGTGGCAGTCATTATAAACTGGCCTAAACCTAAGTCTACTATAGAAGTGAGAAGCTTCTTAGGAGCAGCACAATATTGGAGGAAGTTCAATTCAAATTTTTCCTCAATTGTAGCTCCCTTACATGCTTTGACAGGATTGAACAAGGTGTTCCAGTGGGGAGGCAAACAGCAAAAAGCCTTCGACACCTTAAAATAAAAAATTAGTACAACACCTATACTAGCACTGCCAGATCTACAAAGACCATTTGAGATCCAAACTGATGCCAATGACTATGCCATGGGAGCAGTGTTGACACAGCACAGTAAACCCATATGTTACCATTCCAAGACTTTTAATTCTGCAATAGTTAACTATCCTATATATGATAAATAATTGTATGCATTAGTCCAAAGTGTAAAAAAGTGGAAACATTACTTAATGGGCAAAGAAACGGTAATACATACTGATCATCATCCACTTAAATACCTACACTCCCAAACTAAATTGCAACAATCAAGACATTATAGATGGATGGGTTTTCTATAACAGTTTCATTTAGTCATCAGATATAAAAAGGGCATACATAACAAGGTTACAGACATGCTATCTAGACCGATTATAAATGCATCTACCATACTTAAGCATCATTCTGTGCTACATGAAAGCTACATAGAACAGTATGCTCAGGACATGGACATTAAGGATGTATATGCAACTTTGAGTCAAGGCAAAAGAGTGGAAGAATTGGACTATCATGTGAAGGACCGACTCTTATATCATTGTGGGAAACTCTGCATTCCACAAACTCAGAGAGTAAAGATAATTAGGGAAGCACACACTTCTCTGGCATTTGGTCACTTTGGGGTAAGTAAAATAGTTGCACAGCTGCAAAGGTTCTGCTATTGGCCGAGAATGACTGAGATAGTTTCTATATATGTAAAGGGATGTGTTATGTCTACTAAAAGCAAGCCCAGCAACAGAAAACTAGGCTTGTACACTCCATTTCCAGTTCCTTCTCACCCTTGGGAAAGCATTTCCATGGATTTTGTTGGGGGACTGCCTAAATCTAGGAAAGGTCATGATTATCTATATTTTGTTGTGGATAGGTTCAACAAAATGTGTATTTTGATACCCTGTAGTAAACAAATTATAGCTAAACAAACTGAAAAATTGTTCTTTGAACATGTATGGGTTCATTTTGGATTACCCACTTCTATTCTATCTGATCGAGACACCTGATTTGTGGGAAGGTTTTGGTCTAGTCTGTGGGAACTAATGGACACCAAATTAAAGAAAGACACAACTTTCCATCCACAAACAGATGGCCAGATAGAAGTAGTTAACAGGACAATGATCCAGTTACTGAGAGGATATTGCAGCAAACATCCTAAGCTTTGGGATGAGCACTTGTGCTATGTGCAACATGCTTACAATAGAGCCAAACACTCTTCTACACAGAGATCTCCTTTTGAGACCTGTATTGGTTTCATACCAAGCTCTCCCTTGGCTTTTTTCTTTAGTAAAGATACCATGGTTGAAAGACACAGTGATGTGGACAAGGTAGCTAGGTTCATTGAACAGATCCAGGAGATCCACCAGGCAGTACAGGAATAGTTGGAAAAGAGCCAAGCCAAGTACAAGGCTAGGCATGATAAGGATCGGATGGAGCATAGTTTTCAAGTTGGAGACCATGTCTGGCTGTATATCAGCAAAGACAGAATGCAAGGTGAAGGTAAAAATCTAAAACCTATCAGGTATGGACCCTTCAGGATACTTAAGAAGATTGGTGAGAATGATTTTTGCCTTGATCTACCAGCTTACATGGACATCTACTCAGTCGTGAATGCAGATTGCTTGAGGTTGTTTGAACCTTCAATGATTGAGGACCCTGAAGAATAGAGTCAATTACCTTCTGTTGATGACCTACTACCTGAATATCTAAGTGAATTACGGGAGGACAAAGTGTTGGACAGGAAGGCAAGGATGATGCGCAATGGACAAGTGGAATACCTCAGGATTGGGTTTAAAGTTTTGAAGCCAAGCAGTGCGAAATGGATTGAGATTGGACAAATGAGACAACATTTTCCTCACTTAGTCAATGCTTGAAGAAAACCAACTTTTGGTGGTCCAAAAGCTTTTCAGTGGGAAGGTCGTGATCTGAATCGGATCCATAAATGATTGTCAAAGAACCTTGACTATATCGGGATGAAACAAATCTCTAATGAAAACCAAAATAGCATCAAAAACACCCTGAACCAGTGGCCATAGTAGCTAGCGTGGAATGAAGAGAACCTCGATCAAAGCGCGCTAACTGAGGCCCATGGAGACTGCGCAGGAGGTCAAAGTAGCCCCTAGGAGCCCCAGACCGAGAAAAGGAGTTGATTTTCGATGCGCAATTAGCGCCTAGTGCTAATCATGCATCGCTGCGCAAACAGGGCCAAAATGGAGGAGCCTTAAGACCTTGGTCACATTGGGAGCCAAATAACTGTGGGCGGAGAAACGAAAAGTGTTAAAGTACAAATGTGAGACTAGCGCCCTGGAAACCGGCAATTTTGATCGGGGTGCCCGTGAACAGTAAGAGGTTTTGGATAGAAGCGAAGCGATCCCATACACCGATCGACGTGTGGCAGCGGAGGAGAGAGAAAACCGTCGTTGATCGCGCGTTATCGGTTGAGCAAGTCAACTGCGCTCGTTGTGTGTATGACGTCGGATCTTGAGGAGCCCAGATCAGACGGCTGAGATTGCACCCAATAGAGAGAAGAGGAATTGACAGGGACTTAAGCCATGCTCTAAAGGGATTTGGAATCCATTTGACTGCCACAGTGGAGAATGAACGTATCCATGACATAACCGAAGAAATGAATCGACGAGCAAGCTAGTGATGTTCTGATGAGGACACGTGGCAACTCCCTAAGCATTCATGCTGACACCGAACCGAGAACTCGAAGCGCAGCTACAGAAGGCCAATCGATAGAGGTGGAAGAGGAACCAAGTGGGCATGAGTTCGAATGGCTAAAAGCCATGAACAGTGAAACAGAATACATGGAGTGGAACAGTTGAACATTGAGATACATAAGCCAGAGAAGAGGCAGTTAAGAGAAAAGCAAGACGAGTCAAAGGGCCGAGTTGACGTAGTGGTAGGATTGAGCACTAGAGCTTGAGAGGTTCAAGCCAACCCATTGGGGAATCTGTCTAGATTGAGCCTTACATTTAGCTATTTCCACTGTAGACTAGAAAGTAACAGAGCTGGTAGGAAGAAGAGTATGTGTACTCCAGTGGCTTGGGGGATCCAGAAACCACCCTGCCAAGCAAAAAAAAAACCTGCTTAAGGAGAACTCACATTGAGTCCTTGCATTGTAATTCTCTGCTGAAAGCACAATAAAACAAGGCCACCACTGAAGCTGGACCGGAGACGTAGCCCTGCAGAATAGGGTGAACTCCTTATTAAAACTATTTGTGTCTTTTTGTTGCTTACTGTCTTTCTCTGCTGTCTTTCCACTTATTGTCTATGTATTGGCAATCTGATCGATCAGTTGCTTAAATAACACAGAACACACACCAGCACATGCGTCTATAATACCTTTTGTGTAATAGATTTTCAAATAATGGAACTCATAGGGTGACTATCAGATCACTTATAGATGTTGTGCATTAGGTTCCAAAGCATTTTTATGTTCATTGAGGTTTATTTTAGAGTTGATCTTTTTAGAAGTTTTCCTTTTAAGGTTCACCGCGTGATGTAGATGTAAAATTCCTAAATATTCAATCTAAAATGATAAACAATCATTTGTTTTCTTTTAGCAATGAAAATCCTAGCTACTAAGGAAAGAAGAGCACGATTCTTTCAACAGAGAGCAGAGAGCACACGCTAAATGCACTTTTCCTAAATCATTTTCCGCATGAAATCTAAATGCAAATGCACATGCATGTATTTGTTTTTCCATTTCCTTAATGTGAGAATGCCAAAAAGGAAAACTAAGTACAAATCTGAACTATTTTCTTCAAAGAGACACTATAACAATTTATTTTCAAAATGAAAGGAAGACTAAGATGACACTTTCAATTTCGAAATGAAAACTACTTTCGATACTTCAAATATTGATAATTCAAGTCAAATACAATGACAAAAGTACAATCAACTATCTAGAAGAGGAAGACTTTATGACACTCTTCTTTTCGACTCACAATGACAGTTACGACACTTTTGAATCAAAAGACAACAGTTCGATTAAGCTACTCTTTGCAAAGGAGGACTAAAATGATGAAAAATACGTAAAAAACATTCACAATTCCTGATCAAGGGAGGCTGAATAATGTAAAGGAAGAAGGCTGCAACAATGATATATTGATCATAAGCAGCAAAACTACTTAATAGAGCTGAAAACAATGAAGAAAAACCAAAATCCAGAGAAGGAAACAATGTCATTCAATCATTGCACTTGTCCTTAAGGGAAACAAGGAGGCATATCACCTGCAACACATGGGAGGTACGATGCATCCAGATTGCTAGTTAGAGACAGTGTGATGGAACAGGGAATGAAACTGAGCTTGGTTTTCACTCAAAATTTGTAGCTAAGTTCAATGATTTAGGCTGAGCTATGATAGACAGTAACAACAAAGTATAGGGGTATGATCTTATGAGGTTATGAAGCTACCACCCGGGCACTTAGGATGTTTTCAAGTCAGATTTTCAGTTCACAAACCAACCTGGGGATTGACTGAAGCAGCGTTGATCTACTTTGCAGTTGCATAGCAAAAGCAGTTTGAAGGCTAGATGGCTTAACTTCAGTCTTCATCTGTAGTTTATAAAGCAAACAACAGTAACAAACAAATAGACTATTCATTCCCTAGTGGAGTCGCCATTTTGTTTCCGGGAAAACTAGTGTCTATTCGATCTACTAGTCCCACTAAGATGGGTAGCTATCTTAGAAACAAACAATTCAAAGTAACTTGGGTTTTCCTTTATGTATGATAGATAAGAGAGAAGCAAAGAGCACCAACCTTAATCTTTTGCTTGGCTCCTTTCTTGTTTCCTCTCTCCTTTGATAGAGCTTCCACTGCTTTCTCACTTGTCCCGCTTTAAAGAACACCTGTAGAGGAAAAGAAACAAAACACCATCAAAGCATAGAGATCTATAATACCATAAACAATGCAGAAATAGAAGTACATTAACCATACAATTGCATTCACAAATACAAGATTCACAAGTACACAAGTATATGGAGGAAAACTCAAATAACTTTATTGATAGTAGAAGTAGAAGAGAGGATTACAACCCAGCTATCTAATCCATCATCATCCTCCCAGCATGAAAGCCTTCTTCACCTCATGAAAAGCAAGATCACCCAAAAAATACAATGTTCTTCTCAAAGAGAAACCAACAACACTTCCTTACAAATTACAAAATTCCAGCCTCTAGATCTCTCAGGTGAGGGATCCATTTATAGATATTTGGAAAGGGGTGAGTCAGCTTCTGGGTTTTATATTAGTGTCATTTCATTGATAGTTCTTGGTTCCACTTGGAGATTTCATGATCTCTTACTCATCCCTGGGCGAATTCAGAGAGGCAAGTGTCATATGAGAATTTTCTAGAAGATTCTTTGGGTTTCCACTTAGAAAATTGGTTCTGCCATTTGTCTACTCTAGCTCATCGCACCCTACAAAAGGCCTTTTCAGTATGCATCACACCTCTTGTGTGTAGCAAGTGAGATGCATCACACCTTGACCAAGGAGCAGCCTGTATGGTCCAGTTTTGACCAGTTCTGAGTTGTTTTTCAGGGAGAACTTCTGGGAAATGATGTAATCAGTTGACCATGATCCTTTAGGGTTTGAAACGACACTTTTAGAGGCTTAAGAGCCCTTGTTTTATCAACATATGTGATTGGGGTTGTAGTGCCCAAATATGTCTATAACAACCATATTCTAGTCTGCCAATCTAGTGGAAGAGATCAAAAAGAAAGTTGATGTCTGATGTGGGCATATCCATGCTCAGAGATAATAAAGCATGTCTTCATATCAAATACAAAGGTGGACCTAATATGTATACAATTATAAAAGAACTGAAAATACATAGTGGATCATTTGATCATATCCATAGAAGTACATGTCACAATATCAGATATAAAGAACTGGTCAATGATGTTGAAGTAGAAAGTTGGTCACTTAAGTCATAAAGTTGATCCAAAAAAGTATCAAGTCAAATAGTGGAACAAATGGTACTGCACGCAACTCGGTTTCCAACATATAGAATGTCGTTGTGATGAACTACAACATATTAGGTAGATGGTGTCACTAGAAAAAACAGGAGGAGCTGGCAAGTGAACCAACAAACATTGATGCAAAGCCAAGGTCTTCATCAACCACCATGGTACATTTCTACACAATGGGAATAAATGATCTGAAGTCGACCATGTGAGAAATCGTTTGGTTACCAGTTATTGATGTATACCATTAACAAATGCGAGACTACTCACAGATAATGATGATGAGAGACAAGGTACCCAGTACATTCTAACAAGTGTGAATAAATGATCTGAAGTTGAACACTTGAAATAATTTATCAATCAGGAGACAATAATGTATTCCCATTGTGGATAGTGAAGGAATCTGCCACAGATGACTACAAACCCTAAGGTACTGCCAAATGGACTCTAGACCTTGTTCCCAAAGCAATGAGTCAAAGTTGATGGGAAACAATCTACTGGAAGGAAGGCAGTAAGGAATCCTTCATCAATCCAACATGAGTGTAACCTACAAGCTAATAATGTGGAAGTAATCAGACAAAGAAAGATGAAGTAACCAAACCGAAGCATTTTTCCACCGTACGCAAGATGTGGCTAGCACACGAGAGAAACCCTCTGAACCAATCTATAATGAAAGCTGACACAAAATAGAAGAATCCACCAATAGGGTCAAATGGAAACCAAGGTACTACACAAATCCCAAGGCGTGATAATGAAAACTGACATCAAACACAAGGGAAACCACTCAGCTAGAGACCCATGATATTCATTGATGTTGAGCACAAGGTTACCTATCAATGATCGAAATAGGGCCAGGGTGCAGCTCTAGGTCTACTCTTACAAAAATTTGTCATAGTCGATAAGAGAAAGACCCACCAATAAGAATTCAGTGGAGACCTTCTCAAACCAGCATGAGCAAGGGACCAAATAGTTGATGTGATAGTGAACATGACTCTGACAACTAGGGATGACCGACTAAAAATAAGTCAAGAGACACTACAGAAAGGCCAACTTAGGTTTACTTCCCTTGAACAAAATCACGACTCAAATGTGACAATATGGTAGCATAGGATAACTTTGTATAATTGTTTCATGCAATAGGCACAAAAAAAACTCTCCATATGAATGGAAGAGATAACGAACTGGAGGAGTATTGACTTAATAATAAGGTTAAGGCTCTCCTAAGTCAAACTAAATCCCATCCCAATGGAGGAAAGAATTAATTTTATGTGCTTTTTTTAAGGGTGCCACAACTAACTCTACTTGCCATCAATCATGGAAGTAATGTTCCATTCCCCATCTTTTTGAAATATTTAACTTTTTGTCTTTTTCATATTTAGAAAGCCTGAAAAGGAATAAAAGAATGCCTATGGTACAGCGGAAAGAATGAGTGTCCAAATACAGATGTGCTAGTTCCTGGGAGGGGAACATTCCTATGCTCAATGCATGGTGATGAAACTGGTCACTCACACTCAACGGAATGTTCTTTCCACAAATAAGCGAGTATCAAGTTGTAGAGGCCAAGTGATTTCAAGGTTGATTTTGTAGAAATGTCTGGCCAAAAAAGAGGCTTAAACACGAGTCCATATGAAGACAAATTGAGGCCAAAAAGAGGCAAATAGTCAACATGCAATGTAGTGGCACAACTCAACACAAAGGAGCCTCTAGGGTATAAAGCAAGAAAAATAGCGAAGAAGTTAGAGAATGAAGCTTCAATGCACAAGTTAAGGCGAGACTAAAGAGGACTCCTGAGCCTACACAATATAGCAGCATGGGAAACATATGCTAGCGAGAATCTAACTAAGATTCCCATGTAAAGGTTGGATCTACCATCACGTCATGATTTTTTAAATCGGCAAGTGAAAATGGTTTAAGAACTAGGACATGATGGAGTCGACCCTATGGCCAAGATATTGCAGAATAGAGGCTAGTATGAATTTAAAATGCAATGGAAAATGATATTCTCTAACCTATATGTCAGTGAAAAAATGATACCTACCATTACAGGTATGTGGTCATGGAATCAAAGTGGTCATGGAATCAAAGTGGACATGGAAGACTTGCATGTAAAATGGCCCTACACATGACTCGGTATATAATGAACCAGTGTGTGCACAGTTCGAAAATTTAAAAAATAGTTTTTAATGATCCAAAAACATTTGTTTTACAGAATGTCAATCACACGGAGAGAAGGGAACATAGTGAAATTGATAATGAAGTGATGGATGACCCAATGGTGTTAGATGCCTTAAAAGGATGTGGTTTATTAAAAAATTTCAAGATGCCTAATATGAAGGCAAACACCAGATTTCTATAGATGTTGATCCATTATTGGGATTCGAAATAAGATGCTTTCATCATTAACCAAATTCCTCTAAGAATAGAAATCGAGGATGTCTATTTCATTGTTGGTCTTTCCCGAAGAGAAGAGAAGGTCAATTCGAAATGAAGAACAAGAGGGAGCCTCAGTGTAGAGGGATATGTACGAATCTACTACCCAGGTAACATAGAGAAGATTGTAACTCAAATTCCAATTAAACATGTAGAGAGCTTAGCCTTGAGAATCCTTCTCTTTACCATTCCTAGAGTGAATGGGTCAACCTCTCTGCACCAGGCTTCTTGAATTTTGATGAGTCTAGTAGTAGAGTGTCTTACGACAGCTTTTGATTGGTGTACACCCCTCCTGGCCGACATGAAGAAGAAACCTACATCCATTAGAAAAGGTCAAACAAAAACTTTGGATATGGAATCATTTTGTGCTCCTTTTTATTTGAGAGAGTACTTGGGCTTCGACCCAAGGTATTGTCCACCATTAGCAGCTTGATGGATCCTTGAATGGCCAAATGGGCTGATATGATGAAGAGACTAGTGGGTGGTGAAGTCCCTAGAAACACTTTTTATGACAAGTTCTTCTCCTGGTGGGAACAACAAGTCATAGGTGTTGAGGACTACCCCTATGGTTGCATGGATTTCAGAGGAGACCTAGATCTGGTGTTTCCACTGGATGCAGCGTGGGGAGCCATAGGTAAAAATGTTTTTAATTTTTGAAATTTTTAAAGTTTTTTAGATTTTAAGTATAAATAAACTAGATTTTTTTTTATGAGACAAATACTTACAAAATTATTTTGATAATGACACAGATATTGGACCTGTAAGACTTGCAGGTCTACCTTAGCACATGCGTCATGGAAGAGATGTGGAGGGGGCCATAGCTGAGACCGAAAGGATCCTCCATGATGTACAGAGAAACTTGGTGATACTGACTCACTAGGTACATATGGTAGCTATAGAATGCCTTCCAAAGGAGATGCAGAGGCGTGTGGTAGGAGTGCCACATGATTGGGTGCAACTGTTCTCACATGTGGCAAATGCCATCATCTTCTTCCATGATGCTCACCCTAAGCAAGACCCATAGATATAGACTTATGGATGATCAAAATTTTTTATTAGACATGATTACGGGCATAAGCCCTAATTTTCTAGGATGATTTTGTCCCCAGTTTGTATATTATTTTGAATATAAAACTTCTATCTATGTACTAACAATTTCACTGTGATGATCATATATATACAGATGACTCTTAGATTATTTTTATTTTTAATGTGATGAATTATTTATGTTCCAATATAATGCTTTATTATCAATAGGATCTGCAAATGAATTTTCTGATCGTGAAATATGAATAAATGTGATATAAGTAAATGATCTCTGTAATAAATGCACTCTCATAAATTGACGATATAAATAAGGATATCTCACATGATAGATGCTATTTAATTGAGATACCATCAGTTGTGAATCCAAGTATACTACTAATGAATCAATACCAAGATATATTGCCTCAGATAGTAAATTAATGACAACAGTATATTCAAAAAAATTGTTTGAAGTAGGATTGGTACATACGCCTCTTGAAACCAACTGGTTGGATGGATAAAAAATCAGCCAAGCTACGGAAGCAAGGTTCTGGGTGTGTCTACTAAAACCATTGGAAAACCCTAGATATATCAAATCATCCTTAAATACCTACCAAAGAAGATAAAAAATATCGACATCACTACGAAGTTGATAGATAAATATGCACAAATACACAATATTTACAACCAAGAAAATGCTAGGCCAAAGCCTAAGAAAAAAATACCTTTTAAGATAGAGCCCATTTCTAGGCTCCACCAACCTTTTTCCCTCAAAATAAACCAACTCATAAGCTCCCTTTTCCAAGACCTTTTGAACAATGAAGGGACTGTACCACAAAGATTTGAACTTGCCTTCCCCCAAGGTGTCTTTGTCTTGGTCATAAACCAAGACAAGGTCTCCTACAGAGAAAACCCTAGGACAAACAACCTTATCATATTGACATTTTACTCTCTTTTTATGAGCTTCATTGATTATGGCTGCATCTCGATGTTGATCATCGAGATGTTCTAAATGAATGAGGATTTATTCAATACTATAAGTATCTAGAAGAATTTCAACAGCTAATTTAAGGGAAGGAATTTCACATTCCACTGGAAAAATTGATTCCAACCCATAAATTAGTTGGAATGGAGTAAAACCTATAGTAGCCTTGACTGACATTCGGTATTCCCTGTTGACAAGGTCAATCCTCTCTATGGATAGAGACAATCCCTTTAGCCCAATGAGTGTGTTAGGGTCCCACCCTAACCCCCTTATCTATGTAATGGGACCACGTCATAGTCAAGAGTCAATAAAGCCCATATTAATAATTGTAAGTGGTTAATCCGCAATTAATAACGGAACCACAGTTAGTTACAAATGGGATGTATTATTAGATAGATGGTATTAATAATACACGGTATTGACCCGTGGTATTGCACGTAGGAGTCATATATAAAGGATAGAAACTCCGTGCGAGGAGCATCGTGTCTTATTTTGTAATCGAGCTCTGCTCTATTGGAGGTTGCCCCCTCAAAGAGGCAAGTGAACATTACTCTCTGAATAATAAATTCATTGCTATTCTGTGCTCTGGGTATCTTTTCTTCGCATATTCTATATTCTGGGTCTCTTTTCTTCGCATATTCTGTATTTGGGTATCATTTGCAGGTTAAGAGCATAACAAGTGGTATCAGAGCACTTTCCAGGGCCGGTGGGATCTCCATTTAGTAGAAAAAAAAATTTGGCTCGAGACGTGTTCCAGCGTCTTTAAACCACGGGATCTGTCGTTGAGCGCATAAATCTGCAGATTTGGGGAGGCATGCACGCAGGAAATACAATAGGTGGTCATGTCTGTTGGACTCCCTTGTAACCCCTGTGGGTACCCCTTCGAGTAGTAGCACATTAGACAGAACCGCGCACGGACTATCTTCCACGTACCCTCTGGGTATATCGGAAGCCCAATAGGCTCCCTGAAAACCTAGCCATAGATAAACCAGCGACCGTCTTACAGCTACAGTACACCGAGAACAGCACTCGGAGAGATTACTCGCCCGTATGATAGGGTGGTCGGGTGGAACGGCTAAGGGTACGGTCGACCCTCCTTAGTTAGAGCCCTGAAACATTGGGCCGAGTACTACTGCCAGATCCTTATGTATATTACGATCTGTAGCACCTGACACTCCTCAAGACCCTAGTTTCCTTTTTTACTCATCATCTCTTCTAGATCCGCTTGAGCAAAGGCATGCAGCAGCAGCAGACATCGGTCCCAATCAGCCAGTTCCGATCTATTAGATTCATCAGATTTGCCAAAGCAGTCAGTCCAGCCGTCCAGCGCTATCCGATCCGCCATTCAGATCTCTCAGATCCACCAGACCAGAAGCGTTGTGAAGGGTTCCTATACCTGGGTATAATTGTCACAGGACTTTTGGCCGCATTGACATTTTGAGGAATTGGTGACTGCAGTATTGATCAAGAAGGAATAAAACTCCGTTAGGAGTAAAAAAAAAAAAAGAGTCTGAGATCTTCCGGGACGCTTATTGGTGATATAGGCCATTAAAATTAGGACGACGAGCTGAAAATGGTGGTACCATTCAATTAATTGGGAAAAAAAATTTGGCGGTCCCAATTTTTCATCAGTTCGGTGCATGATAGCAACTAGAGCTCAAGCGATGGCCAATGAAAAGATGGACAAACTGGAAGAAACTGTGAACGAAATCCAAACTCAGCTTAGCAGACTAGATCTGGATAGAATGAACAGAGAGCTTAACAGAGTAAGTATCCAGCTACAGAAATTGCAGGGAAAAGGCAAGGAGGATTTTATGTCAAACGGCAAGGAGCAAGCCCACGAGGAGGGGTATAATGGCCATGAAGGCATTTACGGTGAATCTAGCCACTCTCCTCACGTCTGGCACACCCATCCACCACCCAGTCAGCGACCTCCTAAGTTGGATATGCATAATTTTGACAGTTCTCACACATCCGCATGGCTAGCACAAATGGAGCAGTATTTCAAATTGAATCATATCCTAGACGATGCGACTAAGCTTATGCTGGGGAGCATGTACTTCGACAATGAATGGTGGCAATGGTGGGAATGGCATCAGCGTTGCAATGGATATTTTAGGACTT
>APFE031149352.1:84860-140637 GCA_000404065.3 Pinus taeda
CATATACTACAGACTTCGGACTTTAGGGGGCAATCTGTTACACAAAAATATCGTCACCTTGATTATTTGCAGTCGGTGTAGGCCTATCATCACCTATACCAGCTTCCTAAGCAAGTCTTAAACCTCAGCTTTTCAAAACAAGCTTGAGAAAAGAGAGAAAGACATCAAAAAAGCAATATAACTCTGGTTCCGCACTTTCTCTTAGCTTTTCCTGCGGGCCCGCACCTTTTGTTCAAGATATATGCGTACTTATACGCTCTGTATGTAAAGGGGAGGGTGTGTACCCCTGTAAAAGTCAAAAGGCGCAATTTTTATCTTAAAATTCATCTTGGGTTGATTCTAGAGTTTTCTAGAAGGATTTGTTACGTGGATTGTTCGCTCCAAGTGGTTCATGCATCCCATCATAGGAGGAACTAATCCCTTGTTGAGAGGAGCTATCCCTTTGAAGGAGGACTCTATCCCTTTGAAAGAGGAGCTGGTAACTGATCTCCATTGCACTATAAATTGAGGCATTGGGTCAGTGGCCAGGGAGGTTAGAAGCTGAACTTTTGAGGGTAAATGCTAGTGAAATCAAGACTTCCTATTTGAGCTTAAGAGGGGAGATCACATACCTTTTTGGCTTCATTGGGGAGTGAGTGAAGCTTGTCAAAGTAGAGGAGACTTCTTGTTGGACCCTGGGAGGAGCTTGTACAGCGTCAAGGCAAAAGTTGTAAAGTTCTTCTTCTTTTGAATTAATACAATCAAGCTCATTTTTCTCAACAAGTATCTCATGTTATTTGTTTCATGGACTCCTTGACTTTCATGTTAAATATGTTTTAAAATATTGGTTATTCAGGTGCTATTTAATCATTTTCCTTGTTTGTGTTTGTAGGTTTGTGACGAAGGAACTTACTTGGATTAAAGAAGCGAAGGCATCTCCAAACTTGCGTTGGACATGAGGTAGGCCTTAAAACACATTTGTTTGCCATTACTTATAAAGCGCATTTAGAGAAAGATAGTGTTTGGTTGGTTTGTTTGTCATTAGGTCTTCATTAGATTCTAGGAAGGTCTGTCTTGTCCGCAAGATCGACTGGTTCCACGTGACACCGCTCTGGAAGCTTCTAGATCATGAAGCTTCTCATTCTGTTTGGAAAAATTACCATTTTGGGATCATCGCGGGTATGCAAGGGAACGGAGTGATGCCATCGTGGTTCAAACATGGTGCAAAAAGTGACCATCATGGTTTTGAGCTTTATAAGAGCGATGACCCTCATTTTATGGTTTTAAGAGCTATTTCTTTAGGGAAAGCTCCAGACATTTTCCAAGAAAAGTTAAAGGAGAGATCTGAGTTGTATACATGGATGAGTACACTATATAATGTACATGTTTCGAGCACTTCGGGGTATGTCACAAGGTTGTGATGGAGGCATGAAAAAATACTGTGTAACAGAGGCACCCTAAAGCATGAAGGTAGAACAAGGAGTGATGGCCGAGATGCTTTATGAGCTCTTGGAAGGACGAGGACACACTATCAGGAGACCTACAAATCAGGGATGCATATACATGTACATATCTGAGATCAATACATGAATCCACGACATGGATGAAACTATCCAGATGATGAAGACTCTATGAAAAGATCCATGGTATGGGCGCAACCATCTGGATAACAAGGATCATCATGAATATAAAGGCTCATGGTATGGTCACAACCATCCATATAATAGAAACATGTGTACAATAATGAATGACATATAACTCCATGCAACTTGAGTCAACAGACAAGACTCAGGGTCTTGTGCTCCACCATGACCCAATCAATATACAAATCCTAACATGTGAATAACCGTGTTGATGTCAAACATGTTAGAAAACGACATGATTATTGGCCAATGATGTGGACCGGTAATAGGTACAAGAGAAACCACCAATAATGATAATTTCTCTCAAGGTACAACAGTACAATCTGTGAATGTGATAATGAAGCTGAGGTTGAACACTCATGGAATCACTTGATCTAAAGCCAATAATGAATAACTATCATTGGATGTGAAGAACTTGCCATTAAGGCATGAAATCTCTACGGTAGTGAAAGGAAGTTTCTAAGTCATCTTCTTGGATAATGAGCTGAAGATGATATGAAGTGACCAGTTGAAGGAGGGTCATAATGATTCCCCCATCATCAACATGAAATGAGGAATCAAAGTGGAATAAGTTTCAAGGCTGTAACAATGACTCAAATGGTGTATAGGTAAATAAATCTAGATTGGAATTCTCTTGAACATATTGGCGACCTGACTCTAGAGTGTGGTAGCATTAGACTCGACATAGGACTAAGGGTCATAATGAAAAGGTGGAATAGTAAAATGAGAGGTAAAATGGATCACCCAAATTTGAAATGGCGATTGACTAAGTGAGAATATCCCAAACCCGACATGACAAACAAATGAGTTTCATGTTCAAGAGTGACATGCTACCAATACAAAGGATGTTTCATCTTCACTTTCTCCCCACTATTTCTAGCGGGTACCTCTTTATTTTTACACAATACTGAAGAGGATACCATATTCTTGTCATATAAGTTCATCCTTCACAGGAATCCATCCTAGTAAGTTTTACAAGTCCTAGGAAGGAGAAACTTGGGCTTGTCATGGTGACAAGTCTTTCGTCATTTAATTTTTAGCGAGTTTGACAGAAGAGTAAGTCGGTGTCTTTCTCATATTTAGATAATTTGAAAAAGAGATAGGAAAATAAAACTCCATCAGGCCCCTTTTCATAATTTGTCTCTCGAATCTGAAAAGGTAGAAAACAATATTCGAGAGAATCCCTTGACCATATCTATCAAGGTGTTCCTTTTTCATACAATAGTCTATCTCAGTCTAGAAAAGGGTTAAAATTATACTAAGTAGATGTCAATTCATTTACTTTAACGAGATTGAAATGACAAGTACTTGGAAATCGTTTCATATTTTTGGAGTCTAAAAAGAGCTGAAAGAGGACTCCTCCCGGAGGAACGAGTGGTATGAAAGGATAGCAACAGGTTCCGTTCATGAAATAACTGCTCAAAACATGTAATGGTCAAGAGACTAGCCAATAATACCACTCATTGCATATGTTCCTCAAGCAAGGGTAAAACAATGAAGTGAAAGTGAATGATCAGCCAAAGAGATGGTGGTGATGGAATGAAACAACCAAGGCTCACTGTTGGGCATGGAATCCCCCCCCAAGGCATGTTTTAGGGCTCAAAGCCCAAGTTTTGATCCAATATTGTTGTAAGGCTCCGCAAATTGCACGCGCAGAGCATGAAATGTATGATAGAGTCATAGGTTTGTTCGCCCTAGTTTTGTAATGTAATGTTAGCTGGATAGACCTACCCATGGTCTGTGGACCATGGGATTGTATAAATAGAGCGAGGCTCTAAGTGTAAAGATAGGGAAGAAGTAGAGAGAGATAGGAAGAGACTCTAAGTGATGAAGTAAAGCATTTCTTTGGGTTGTAGAGTAGGAGAAGGCTCTATAGTTGATTGGGCAGAGGCCTAGTAGGTCGCAGCGGAGTACACAGACCCCTACAGCTGAGTACGCGGGGCAGAGTTGAGTCTGTAACCAAGGAAGGAATTAATAAAGAGAAGTTTTAGCATAATTTTGTGTATATGTTCTTAGGTTAATGCATGTTGGATATAATTTGCAGATATACTGTTTATTTATTGCATGCACCTATATGAATGGTTTATGTTGTTAAATATAACTTAAAGCATGCAAATAGGCTAAAATAATCAACTAACAGTGGAATACCAATAAGATATTGGGTAATAATGTAGAGAGCGATGCTCAGCCCTGGGGTAGGGTTGCACAAAGACAGTATATCGGGCTATGAGGTAAGGAAAAGTGTGAAGCAACCTACGTGCAGGGTCGAACCGCAGACCACTTGAACTCATCAGACATCTCTAGGGTGCGGAAACCTAGTTCTAGCACCCTCCCATACTACTTCAAGTGAGACCTCAGTCTGCACTCCGCAGATTGTTGCCAAAAGGGCTAGTAGTACCAGGATTTGTTTGGCTAAATTAACTTTGAACCTTTGGTCAGGCCCCTATAAGCCAACAAATGGTTTCGCTATCGGGACTAGGATCTGCATAAGAGATGTTTTATGTCGTATCACTAGAATCCAATAAAGAAAGGATTGAAGAGTGGTTGGATAGAAAGATTCATGAGTTCGCAGCGCAGGGAAACAATAATCTATGGTTATCAAAGGAAGAGTGGTTAGATTGCTACTTATATATGAAAATCCATGAAATTTTCTTTGCATCCCTCCCCTCTGAGTTGTATGAGTGGATCACGAAGCTAGCAGATAGTCAAGGAAGGTGTAGGCTCGACAAACCTATTGTGTGAACTCCAGAGTTGGTGCACAGACTGGAAGCATCAGAAGATAAGATCGCACGCACTATGGACCATTGGCTCGATCGAATTATAGGAGGGTTTATCACTGAGTTCGTGGTAGATACTTCAGTCAACTATAGCAAGGCAGAGTGACATTTCCTCAAAGGACTGTGAGGTAAGTACATTAAATCTTTGAACACTTGGATTAAAATGCTATTGTGTGAAAAGTGGGTTATGCGAATAATTTGATGTTTGGGGCTACACAAAGTGAGAGGATCTATAAAAACAAAGGTAGCACAAAACTATATTCTAGCCCCTTGATTTCACCTCTACGGGAAAGCAAGGAAGAGATCGCGAAAGTTTCACCAAGAAGTGTGATCAGTTTGATAAAGCAGCGAATTTCGTGCATACCACCCCCACCTAAGCCACCACCAATTTCACTATCGTCAACCCCATCTTCGCCCACACCACCTCCGCCACCACTGCAGTTTAATATGGTGAGCACGATAAAGTTGTTGGTGTTCAAAGGAGTAGGGAATGAAGATCTCGACTAGTTTTGGTTCATGGTAAAGGTTGTATGGGAAACACATGGAGTCACAAATGACAATATAAAGAAAGGAACATTGGTCAGTGCCTTGCAAGATTGTGCAATGACGTGGTACATTAAGCATTCCAATGAAAATCCAAATGCAAGGATCATGGATATCCAAGCAACGCTATAGAGGGAATTTAGCAACCAAAAATCAAAGACATGGTTGATTATTGGATTTAAGGAAATCGTGATGCTTCCAGGTGAGACCCCCAGGGAGCCAGATCAGAGACTGAAGCGTATGATTCATGAAGCCAACATGAGTTCGACGGATGGGCAATACCGTGCATGGTTTGTAGCATCGTTAATGCCACATCTAAGGAACATTCTATCATAGTAGAAGCTATCCACTCAAGCTGAGGCCTTGGAAATTGCAATGAGACTGCATGAGACCCTGATACAAGATCCTAACCTAGGAGTCCAACAAATCCACATTAAGTTGAAAAACTTGTGCCTTGAGATGCAAAGTTTGAAATAAGATAGGACGGCTTTCCCAGAAGCACACGAGGAGTTATGGTGCATAAAGTGTGAAGGAGAGGGACATGACAAGGACCATTGTCCAGTATTCACAAACTACCTAGTGGGAGGAGGACCAATGCCATTGAGACCGAAGGCACAAGCAGGACCGAGCGCAACACCTGCCTTATGGTGTACGATTTGTCAAATAAGAGGGAAGCATGCTATAGATAACTACCATATATGAAAAAAGTATATGTAGACTTCCCAGCAGTTGTTCTATAATTTCTGCATGTCAGTAGGCGATGATGAGTGCACCTATAGAAGTTATGAACTAAGGATGGATTGGACTCCTACCTACAGAGTTCAGACCGAAACACGAGCCCTTGATCAAAATGCAGGGATGGCGCACACTGGATTTCAGGGGCGCGAATGAGGTCGAGGTGGAATGGGACTAGGAAAGGGTCACAGACAGCCAATCTGTTACAATTGCGGAGGGTCAAGGCATTATGCCCATGAGTGTACAAATCTGATGAGACAATCATGCTTATATTGTACCCAGTTTTATCATGAGACAGAGAATTGTCCCACGCTGACAGCGAGGCTTCACGATAAAGGAGCACTCCAACCTCCCCAACTCAAAACTTGCAAATTATGATTTCTGAGCCACGTGAGGAAGACTCTAATGTAAATATCATGTTTCGAAGTGGTATTACGACAAGAGATGACAAAGGCAAGCAGCCCGAAGAGAGTGCCTAGGTTCGTAAGGCTCCAAGAAAGGAACCAAAATTTGATTTGGAGCACGCTAAGGAGACATTCATGGAAGCTAAGAAGAGATTCGTAGAGGGCTCCGCTTTAGGTAATAAAGACAATCTGGAACCAGAAATGGACCCCTCAAAGCTCACTAGCTTTTTGGAGACATGCATGAAGTTTTTGCGCGACAACAAGGCTGTGAAGGGGCTACAAGAACTCATAACTAGATGTACTGGGACTGTGCCAAGAGAACCATGCATATTCTGGAATTTTGGGAAGCACACAATGCGAATAGGGAGAGAGATGAGATTGACAGCGTAGATCAGGGAATATGAAATGGATCAAGTGATTTTGGATCTAGGATCAGACGCAAACTTCCTACCAAAGCAAACATGGGAACACATGGGTAGGTCTACGTTGCAATGGTCTCCTATTCAATTGCAAATGGAGAACCAACAAAATATCCTACCCATGGGAAGATTATAGGGAATAACAGTAGATATCGAAGGTGCGAGCGCGCTTGTAGATTTTGAAGTGATAGAGATTGTTGATGACAACAATCCTTATCCTTCACTATTGGGAATAGATTGGGCCACTAAAATGAATGGAGTGATAAATCTAAAGAAGCGCAAGATGATTTTAGAGAAAAAGTCACTACACGTAGTGGTACCTTTAGACCCTGTAGAAGGATCGCGCTACACCGAGCCAGTGTGCGACTACGATAGCGATGATGATCTAGATTGTATGTACAAGATAACTGCGTGGGAGCAGGACTAGATGAATCCAACAGTGGATGGCAAGATTTTTTTGGAGCGTGAAAGTTCTTGCATCTCAGATTCGGACGACGAAATAGAGCGATGGAAGAACCGGTTACACGAGGTAACCATCCTCAAGTGAAACATGACGACAAGGTCATTGTGCTCTGTGACAACATAGGTAAGAGATTTTCCTATGTATGATGGATTGAGTGAGGTGGATGATTTCCTGAAAAAAAATTGAAAAATAAGTACTCGAACAATAATGGTTTGATGCTCTAAAACGTGTACTGCATGCTACACCCACAAGGTGGTGGGGTACACACCAGTAGAATTTTGAAGAGTGCCGCGAATGCAGAAGGATGATGAGCATGCAGTTTGGAAAGCCTCAAATGCGACTAACAGACATGTATGACGAACAGGATGATCAGTGTACACAGCTCGTGAAATGGACCAAGGTCTACAGGGAAGAGCCACAACCTGAGTGGGTGCACCTGTTCTGTCATACCCTGGATATCATACCCATGAATTGGTATACTGAGACGGAGCTTCGCCATGGCACGAGTGAATAGGATATCTTGCACGAAGGATTCCTGTTAACCTTCATGTTTGAAGATCATTGGTGGGAGCCAATGGAAGTGCTGCATCTGGAATGGGCGTCCTAGCTGCACTATGTGCTGGAGTGTTACAATGTAAATATTGAGGAGGATGATGAGTATCCATGGAAAATTAATATTCCAGAAACTGAAGGCTATCTCGAGGTTCAAGGACCATTGATTGAAGATCATAACATCACTGCGACACTAAAAACAAAGTAGGTAAACATTGGGACGAAGGCTGAATCAAAGTATGCAACGCTTGGTGACTATTGGGATGATACCGTGGTGGATAAGGTCACTGAGCTACTCCATGAGTACCAAGACTTATTCCTGACCAAGATTACAAACTTAAAGGGGAACGTTGGTGAGCTAGGGATGATGAAGATCACCATGAAACTTGACGTGAAGCCGGTTAAGTAGAGACCTTACAGCCTAAATCCAAAGTACAAAGAAAAGGTCTGCGTAGAACTAGACAGAATGTTCACAGGCAGAATTATTGAGCCGGTGGAAGAATCCAATTAGGTAAGCCCTATGGTAGTACAGGAGAAAAATAAGAAGGGCAAGATAAGAATATGCATGGACCTCATGAAGTTGAATGATGCCTACACACATGAGCCATTCCTGACCCCATTCATAGATTAAGTATTGGAAAATGTTAGTGGGCAAGAAGTATATTCTTTCATCGATGGGTTCTTAGGGTACCACTAGATCAAAATCTCGCCAGAAGATAGGAGCAATACTACCTTCACAACTGAATGGGGATGTTTTCAATACACCGTTATGCCATTTGGGTTGAAGAACACGCTAGCCATATTTTCACGCATAGTTGTTGCTACATTCAAAGAATACATCTACAAGTTCCTAGAGGTCTATCTGGATGATTGGACTTTCTTTGGATTTGTTAAGCACCATGTAGCAAGCTTACGCTTGATGCTGGATACTTGCCAATGAAACCAGATTGCACTGAATCTTAAGAAGTGTACATTTCTCATTTCCTTTGGGAACCTACTGGGACATGTGGTCTAAAAACAGGGACAAATGCTAGACCCCATGAAGATTGTTGTAATTCTAAATTTGGTAGAACTCCAAAGTGTTAAATAGTTGCGCACTACCTTGGGCACATGGGATACTATAGGAAGTTTATCAAAAGCTATGCCTACATCACCGCGCCAATGGAGAAACTATTGAAAAAGGATGTCACATTCTGTTGGAACGATGATTGCATGAAGAGCCTAGATGTGCTAAAGGGGAAATTGGCCTCCGCCCCAATCCTGGTCTTCCCAAAATGGGATGTGAAGTTTCATGTCCATGTTGATGCGTCATGCATAGCACTGGGAGTAGTTATAACACAAGAGGGTGGAGAGGGATTGGATCACCCTATCATGTTTGCAATTCATAGATTGTACAAAGATGGAAAGAACTATTCCACAACTGAGAATGAGGGGTTGGCTATGGTGTACGTGCTCCAAAAATACTGACACTATTTTCTACGAGGACATTTCAAGATGTATACAGACCATTCCATGCTAAAATACTTGGTCAATAAGCCTGTGTTGGGGGGGGGGCATCTGTAGGTGGCTTTTATTGTTCCAAGAATATGACTTTGAGTTCATGGTAAAGACTAGAAGCCTGAATGTAGGACCGGATCACCTGTCGCATATTGAGATGGGTGAGGAATCTACTAGTTTGGAGGAAGGATTACCTGACACACAACTTGTTGTTGTCTGTGTCAGAAATGAACACTTTGAAGATATAATCCACTTCTTGACAACAGGAACTGCACCAAAGGAATACTCTGTTCAACAAAAGAAGGAATTGGTGGTGCGTGCAGAGGAATTTTTTGTCATTCGGGGCACCTATACAAAATGGGAAATGATGAGATACTACAAAGGTACATACCTGAATTTGAACGAAGTCAGATCCTTGTGGAAGCACATGGGGATGCTACAGGAGGACACTATGCAAGACAAGAAATAGCACAAAAGATTCTTTGTGTGGGGTTCTAGTGGCCAACCCTTCATCAAGATTCAAAAGCACATTATAAGGCTTGTGATATATGTCAAAGGATCGGTAAAATATCGTAAAGGGATGAGATGTCTTTGAATCCACAAATGACATTGTAGCCCTTGAAAAGTGGGCAATCAACTCTGTGTGACCTATCAAACCCCAAGGAAAAACGGGTGCATGATACATCATCACCGCGATGAAGTACCTAACACGCTGGGTAGAAGCGTAGCCAGCCAAAGACTGCACAACCGCTAAGGATGTGAATTTTTTGTTTGAACATGTGTTTACTTGATTTTGGTTGTCCGAAAATCTTAATGAGTGATCGCGGTACACATTTCTTGAATGAAACCATCAGTGCACTCACTGAGGAGTTCTAGGTGTATCATCAGAAAAGCACATTGTATCACCCACAAGCCAATGGGATAGTAGAACCATTCAACAAAATACTAAATATTGAGCTAACCAAAGTATACAATGTGTAGCGAAGTGATTGGGACTTACGCATACCTGCAGTACTATGGGCTTATTGGACAACGTGCAAGAAACTGACGAGAGAAACACCTTTCTGGTTAGTTTATGGCATGGAAGCTGTCATGCCGAGGGATTATATTGTACCTAGTCTACGAATAACAACGCTCACAGGTATGATGGACCATGAAGCTATTGAAGAAAGGCTCGCACGATTGGAAGAACTTGAGGAGGAACAGTTCCTAGCTGGTTTTCATCAGCAGGTACAAATCAGTGTGAAAAGGCCTGGCACAATCACCATATTAAGTTGTGCACCTTCAAGGTAAATGATTTAGTGTTGTTGTATGGCAGTAAGTTTGAAAAATTCCTGGGAAAGTTCTGAATGCATTGGCTAGGACCATACATGGTTAAGGAGGTCACTGATGAAGATGCAGTACAACTAGTCAAACTCAATGGTGAGCCTTTCCCAGGCAAGGTGAATGGCAGCCGCTTGGAGCCCTACACGAGTGGCTCAACTATCTGACTAATCGGTGAAAGCACAGTCTTCATACTCCAAGGATCCCAACAAAGGTGTGGGACTATAAACATATGCAGTAGATACCGATACAAATGTATGGAAGCAGCTCGGACACATAGGTCTCAGGACAGTGCATGTAGCAAATCCAGCAAGCAGTAGCTAAGTGCACTGCTAACCTCTGCACAGTTCGAGAATAGTTGGAGGGACTCCGTGCAAAGATCATCGCACCGACAGAGTGACCCGAGGGCCAGTCATGATGTTTGTGTTGGGGGCTTGTTGGGCATGGAATCCCCCCCAGGCATGTTTTGGGGCTCAAAGCCCAAGTTTTGACCAAATCTTGTTGTAAGGCTCCGTGAATTACGGGCGCAGAGTGAAAAATGTATGATAGGGTCACAGGGTTGTCTGCCATAGTTTTGTAATGTAATATCAGCTGGATAGACCTACCGATGGTCCATGGACCATGGAATTGTATAAATAGAGTGAGGTTCTAAGTGTAAAGATAGGGAAGAAGTAGAGAGAGATATGAAGAGATTCTAAGTGATGAAGTAAAGTGTGTCTTTGGGTCGTAAGGTAGGAGAAGGCTCTACGGCTGAGTGCGTAAAGGCCTAGTAGTCTGTAGCTGAGTGTGTGGGCACCTGCAGTTGAGTGCACAGGGCAAAGTCGAGTCTGTAACCAAGGAAGGAATTAATAAAGAGAAGTTTTATCATAATTTTGTTTATCTATTCTTCGGTTAATGCATGTTTGATATAATTTGCAGATATATTGTTTATTTACCACACACACCTGTATGAATGGTTTATGTTGTTAAATATAACTTAAAGCATGAAAATACGCTAAAATAATCAACTAACAGTGGAATACCAATAAGATCTTGGGTAATAATGCAGCGTGTAATGCTCAGCCCCAGGGTAGGTCTGCACAAAGACAGTATATTGGGTTGCAAGGTAAGGAAAAGTGTGCAAAGCAACCTGTGCGTAGGGTCGAACTATAGACCACTTAAACTCATCAAACATATCCAGGGTACGGAAACCTGTTCTAGCACCCTCCCATACTACTTCAGGTGAGACCTCAGTCCGCGCTTTGCAGACTATTGCCGAAAGGGCCAGTAGTACTAGGATTTGTTTGGCTAAATTAACTCTAAAGCTAGGTCAGGCCCCTATAAGCCAACGCTCATCTGGAAAAAATTGGCAAATAAAAATGGCAATCACAAGATGTAAAATGGGAATGGTTTCATTTTTACACAGGCTTGAAATGGATACAAACTATGCTTGGATTTGGTTTCGCTTTTACACAAGCTTGAAACGGAAACAAATTGTGCTTGAATCTGGTTTCATTTTTACACAATCTTGAAACAAAGATAAACTATGCTTGAGATAAGTTTGCATGCCCCCAAAGCTTCATTTCATTCACCTAAGTAGACTACTGGTTCCTAACAGGTGGATGGAATGAAGGTTCACTTACGAGATCAAGTGAAAGACTCGACTGGGATTTGACGAGATATAATCAAAGACTCGAATTGGAAGGGGATTTGTTTCATTTTTTAGGGAGCTCGACACAATTCAAGGAACTCTTCTCCATCCCTTGTTTCATTTTTTAAGGAGCTTGACACAAGACAAGGAACTTTTCTACATGGTCCTTTCATCACAGACCAAAAGAGCCCATGGATTCCAAGAGGTTCTCATCAGATGGGAGAACAACACTCTGGGAGGGATACATGTCCAGGAATCCAAGTGAAATATCGAGCTCCAACGCCCCCAGTACATGGTGTACTACATGACCTACTAGATCATCAATAGATGTGAGCATGGAACAGGTGGCCACATAATTAACTTGTGGCAGGGGTGATACAGCTTTCACATCAAAACCATTTAGAGATTATGGTTGATTGGGAGCTAATTTAGGACCAATGAATGTAATTTGATCAATGATCACAATGCTTCCTTCATGCGGAAAACACATCACTCAAAAGAGAGAAGAGATAAGAGCTCCCAAAACATAAACATAGTCATGACCACGGAGTAGATTAAAATCTAACGGACCTTAGACAACCATCACGTCTACATAGACATTCTTTCCAACCAAAGTAATATGAAACTTAGGAAGGATCCCTAACAGTTAAATGGTTACTCTGTTAAAAGCTAACATATTCTGGGTGATGGGGACTAGCTGAGGAGTACTGAGAGCTTTCCAAGCAGTTGAGTATAGGATACTAACAGATGTTCCCTCATCTACGACTATGATAGGCATGACTATGTGTTAAGCTTGTACTATAATCTGGAAAGGCACATAAGACAGAAGGAAATATCCTGTTAGTTGACTCCAATCAAAATAAGTGACTAAACTACTTGGCGGGGGGTGTCGTAGGAACGTGATAGCTAAACTCTTACTCGATGGGAAGATGCGAAATGTTCTCATGCACCTCAAGAATAGGAGCATTTCACTCTAGTTCATTCGAAACTGGTGAAACTAGAAGAACCTTAGCAATATGGGGTTCACTCTCTATTGGAAAGGTACAGTTAATTGAAGGTGGAGTCAATTCTACCAGTTTCTCAACCAATGGTTGGTCGAGAACGGACTCACGAGACTCACTTTCAGGGAGTGTGTGGTTGACCAAAGATGACTTTTGATTAATCATTGGACCAAATAGCGAAGAATCAGGGGAAATATTTTGATACCCAGTCGAAAGACAAGGTTGAGAAGCTGTAAGATTTTCCAACTCTTTGGAAACTTCATCCATAAGAGGACAAAGGTGAATGTGATGATTACCTTCACACAAATTACAAGGAAATTTGAGATTTCCCTTTTTCCCATGGGATTTACTAGTTAAAGGTTTATCACTAGCATGATCGCCAAAGGCTGATAAAAAAGGTCGATGTGAACCTACAGACCACACTTCTAAGACCTTGGGAATACCAGGACTTCTCTAAATAAAGTGGTCACCCTTACATAACATGCAAGGCAATTTTACTTTCTGGGGTTGGTTGGAAGATTTTTCTTCATTAGTTGCATCTATAGCAATGGATGCTTGGTTGCCCCCTTGCTTATTTTGCTTCTTCTTCTTCGACCTCTTCTTATTCTTCTTAACCTCCTGGTTACTAGAATCCAGACTTTCACCGGGTGAAGAGGAAGAACAGGGTGAAGAAATAGGTGAAGAAGGAAAAGGATCAACTTTAGGATCAACATGAGGTTGATGTTTTTTAGGTGGAGGAGAACTTTGTTGAAAATTAGTTTGGACACTCGAAACCATCAAGGTCAAAAATAACCACACTGATAGACAAATGGTCAATACAGGAAGAGACAATGTCACCATATAGGGAGCACTAGTATTTTCAAAAGAAGGAAAAGGACTAGGATTCCTATTAGAGGGGTTTCTTTGAGTGGTAGACTCAGGAAATGTTTCCATTGGTATCAACCTAGGATCTACTAAGGTGTATTTCCACAGGAAGGATGTTGCTTCATGGTCAACTAATTTTAAAATTTGAAAATAAAACTTTTCCTTTTCATGTTTTAAGAGTTGAGAAAAGGATGAAATTGTGACTCTAGTCACTTTTGTTGGTTTAGCGAGCTTGAGATGACAAGTGCTTGATGATCTTTTCAAATTTAAGGAGTCAAAAAAGATAGAAATGAATAATTAGGTGAATCTAGGTAAAAGGAGTACAAAGTAACTGTGAACTACAATATACACCTCAAGAAATTAATTTACCATGGACTTGACGTATGTGCAGGCAATCTCCCTTAATGATGTGTTCGATGTATCATGTTTGCAAGGCAGCAGACTCGGCTTCCTATGGATAAAGGTTTGCAACCTATGGGGGTCCCCCTTTATACACACGATGGTACGGGGAACACAAGTCTGTGCTAGCGATGTCTAATGCCAAAGCGAACAACAATTGCTAGGTTTTAAAGATAGCAGAACATGTCTCTAACCTAGACCACTAAATATGAGCGTTAATGTTTCAAATTCTCCTTAGATTAATTGATAGATTTTAAAGTTGATCTTGGAATTATGTTTCAATTTCAAGGATTTAACGATGTTAT
The DNA here is from genome assembly GCA_000404065.3 of Pinus taeda. Taxonomy (NCBI): domain Eukaryota; kingdom Viridiplantae; phylum Streptophyta; class Pinopsida; order Pinales; family Pinaceae; genus Pinus; species Pinus taeda. The sequence continues at coordinate 99,395 of APFE031149352.1, forward strand.
CTGAACACCTAAGATGCAGCTATATGAGAAAAAGAAAACTTTTCATTCAATGAAAGCTAGACTAATCGAGGGAAGAAATTTCAAGCAATAATGCATCAATCAAAATACATCATGTAAAAATGCCTTCCACTAAATTTCATTATCATATTCCAAATGAAAAATGTGAAAACAAAATCTAAGCTTTTATTTCACTAAATGCAATGCCAAAAGTAAAAATGATTTCCACTTTTCACTATCCTAACTGCAACTTTTCGAAAGAAAAATGATTTTACTTTACTAAGATGCATTTGTATGAATTATGCTTTTCTTTTTGTTTTGAATGATTTGATGCACTTAAAACAATCTTTTAGCTTTCAATCAATGAAAAATGTGATCTATTTTCAATGATGAATCTCAAAAAATAACTTTTCAATGCAACTAATCTAATGCATTTTCATGAAAAGTAAATTTCAAAATACAGGGTAAAACAAAGGTAAAATGATGTTTTCAATGATTTCCACAGAAAACGACACTCAATCAATCAACGAAACAAGCATCTCAATGACACCAACAAGAAACAAGTGATGACCAAATGAGAAACCCTAGAATTATGTGATATTTCACTTCGAAGCCAACAAGAAAAATTTTGCAAATTAATCAAGTAAATCATTCAAAACATTGACAAATCCAAGCATACAGGATGGGAAAAGACCTTAGGGACCAAGACACATTGGATTCTGAGGAAGAAACCTAAAAATTCTCGCATTCAAGGATCATCACTAATTTATATACCCAAACCCGCGATTATCCCTACTTTTCATAGGAAAACCCGTGATGGAATCACTACTTTGTATAGCAAAAGTAGGGATGATTTCAGCCCAACCATAAAATGAGGAAATTTTTTTCATCACGATTGTAAAGGTAAAAGTCGTGATCATCGCGAATCTAAAGGGTAAAAACCATGATGTCATCTATAAAGGGTAAACTTGTGATGAGTGAGGAATATGGGAAAAAACTAAAATGATTCCAAGAAACAATCTAGGCTTAGCACTCTAAGGCATAAATTAGTGATGATATAAACCCAGATTGATGCAAACAAACCTAGAAAATGATGGTTGTTCAAACTAGTCAAAATATGAGGGTGAAAGATTGGATGGAAAGGGTCATAGGCTCCCCAGCAGAGTCACCATTTTGTTGAAAAAGGTAATCCTCTCTGTGGATGGAGATGATCCCTCTAGCCCAATGAGTGTGTCTAGCAACTGAAGTGACAATCAACTAGACATCTTCCTAGATTATAATTGAAAAGTAGAACGAGAGAGATGACCTACCTCACTCTAATTCTATTCTGATTTCCTTTGTTGAGGTCCTCGAACAACTTGTCTCACGAACTTGTTCCTGCTTCTTGCAGTGCTTATGTACCTACACAAGTGATCAAGAGACAAAAAATCATGCCAAAACCAATAGCAAATCCAATAATAACCTACTTAGTTGATCAAGGAATGCCAAGCTAATAGCCTAATACATACATGAACATATATATTTTGGGAAGATGAATCAATAGTTCTATATTATTTAAAGAATAAAGGGAATATTACAACCATAGCCTTGATGTTGAAAGGCTCTCCTTTAGTGGTAATCCAAGTCCAAGCCAAGAAACTCTCTAAACACTCCTTCTCCAAGTCTAATGGATAGCCTCTAAGCACAAGCTCAGCATAGGGGTGAAAATGGACATAGACCAACCATTTGGGAACGGGAGAGGAGGAATTTATAGGCTTGGAGAGTGATTTAGTACTCCTCCAAAGATAGGACTAGGCCCATATCTCAAGGAGGTAGCTCATAGGGATAAGACAAAGAGATCAAGTTAGGAGGATTCGACCTTATCTATGCAAAACCACTTCCAGCTCACCTCTCTGGAAGCTTCTAGATCACGAAGATTATCATCCTATTTGTGAAAAATACCTTTTGGGATCATCATAGGTATGCAAGGTAACAAAGTGATGCCATAACAGATCAAACACGGTGCAAAAGTCGACTATCGCGGTTTTGAGCTTCATAAGAGCGATGACCCTCATTTTAGGATTTTAAGAGTTATTTCTTCAGGGAAAGCTCCAGACATTGTCCAAGAAAAGTTAAAGGAGGGATTTGAACTGTATACATGTATGAGTATACTATATAATGGTCATGTTTTGAGCACTTTGGGGTATGTCATAGGGAAGCGCAGGAGGCGTGACAAAATACTGTGTAACATGCCCAAAGCACCGGATATGACATAATGTGCCAATTAGATCGAGCTTTGTTAATCATCCTTTGTAGAATGATTTTTAGGGATTTATTCATGACTTCAACTTGCCCAATGGCCTAAGGATAACGAGGAGATGAATGCTCGTTTCAGAAACCCAACTTGAGAGCCAATTCATACATAATATGGTTCTGGAAATGACTGCCATGGTTAGTGACAATCTCTTTAGGAATACCAAATTGGGAAATGACTTGATTGAAGAGAAATAATGTTTTTGTTTCACCATTGTTCTTGAAAGTAGGCATAGCCTCGGCCCACTTAGTAAAGTAGTCAATAGATACGACGATATACTTATGATTTTCCACTGAAGGCAGATTTCAAGTAGTAAAAGCAATACCCCACTTTGTGAATGGATCGACAGTAATCACAGGAAAGAGTAGAGGTGGATGCGCACACATTTTACGAGTATAAATTGACAAGGGTGGCATCTCTTGACCGCTTCAACACAATCCTTGAATATCAAGGGCCAAACGTAGCCTACACACAAAGTTTTTTGGGTTGTTGCAAGCCCGAATAGATGACCACCACAAGCTCCATTGTGGCAATCATTTAGCATAGACTTAGCTTCTTTTAAGGTCAAACAACGTCTAAGGATTGAATCAACCCTGTGATGATATAATTTTCCACCTTCAATAATATAGCTTTTATCCAAGTGACGTAACATTCTACAATCATCCTTCGAAAAAGTGAGAGGAAACTTCAAAGTCTAGAGATATATAATGATATCTCCATACCAAGGATCTTGCGAGGAAATAGGGAAAAGATGTTCATCAGCAAAAGATTCCTCATAAACTATTTATTCCAAGCAAGGAAACTCTGAGATCAATTTTGCAAATACTAACGATTTCTTAGACTTGGCTGACATGAACTCGAGATCGAGCTCTTGTAAAATGACAATCCATCTGATGTATTTTCCCCCAATCACTCGCCTACTTAGAACAAATTGAAATGGATTGATAGATGCTAAGACGAAAGTTTTTCTAAGAAGAATATATTGTCTAAGTTGTTGGATAGCATGGACAACTGCCAAAGCTAATTTCTCAATCAGAGAATATTGCAGTTCAGGGCCCATTAAGCCTCGGTTCAAATAATAGATTACGTTCTTAGTGAAAGCATCATCTTCCTGAACCAGAACAAAACCAATAGTTGATTCTATTGCAGTGAGATATAAGAGGAAGTATCTACTATAATGAGGTGGACTCAACAAAGGAGTAGAGGTTAATTCCTTTTTCAAAGCATCAAATGATTTTTGCACGAAATTGTCCCATAGAAATGGGACCCCTTTCTTTAGCAGTCTCATAAATTCTTTAGTAATCTCGGCATAATTAGTGATAAATCTCCTTAAGAAATTGGCTTTTCCCTAAAGACTGAGAAGTTGACGAATAGTGGACGGAGGAGGAAAATGAAGTATTGCCTCCACCTTGAAGGGATCTACGCAAATCCCTTCAATAGAAATAATGAATCCCAACAACCGACCAGACGTGCTGGTGAAAACACACTTATTCAGATTCAATCGGATTTTTTAGAAACAACATCATTCAAAAATTAAGCGAATATGCTTGTGATGATCAATCCTCTTTCGAGAATGAGCAGCTAAATCATCCGAGTATGCTTTGATAATGTGTTTGATATCGTGGAAAGCATATGACATCACCCGTTGAAAGGTAGCTCTAGTTTTCTTAAGGCAAAAAGGCATCTTCTTATATGCAAATGTACCCCAGGGGAAAATAAAAGTTGTCTTATGTTGATATTCTAGACGATTAGTGATTTGATTATAACCAGAAAATTCAATCATAAAAGAAAAAATTTCATCACCCGCACACTCATCGTTAATATTATCAATAAATGGTGTGGGGTAATTGTCTTTAGGACAAGCCTTATTCATGTCCCTAAATTCAATGCCACATGGATCATTCCTTGCTTATTTTCAAGTGGGACTAGATTCAAGACTCACTCAGTTAAAGGAATAGGGTATATGAAACCCGTCTTAACCAACTTTTCAACCTTAGCTTTCATAATTGCTGCTTTCCTAGGGTTTACCAGTCAAAGCTTCTGGTGAATAGCTTTCACATTTTCATATGTCTTGATCTCATGATGGACTATAGATGGATCTATCCTAGACATTTCCTCATAAGACCAAGAAAACATGTCTCAAAACTCTTTAAAGAGATGGGTATAAATTCAAATTTCTTCAAGAGAACAATCAAGTCCAATGAAGACATTCTCAATAACGTTGGGATTATTAGAGATGTTCACTGGAACAATTTTTGAAATGACAGGCATGTTACCTTCAGTCAAAGGTTGTGTTGGAGCCCAAGAATTTTAAACTGCGTGAACATCATCAGTAGATGAAGGACTGGACAAGCTTGATTCTACTTCTCGCAAATTAGGGAGGAAATATGATAGATGATGCAAATCATCCCATGACCTCTCAACACTTGTCATTTCTTCTAGAATTGCTTCTTCAGATGGAAAAATTGTATCTAGGAAATCCATAGCAAAAGTTGAATCTAGAGTCCAGGCTGAAGCCACATCCCCATGCAGCTCCTCTAGTGAAAAAGGAGTAGGATCAGAGTCTGCATTGTTAACTATAGAGTGATAAGAAATTTTAGCTGCAGACATAGGCAACTCCATTCCACCCACTTGCCCCTCATCTAATGTGGTGGTAGAAGAGGGTAAGGGCCAAGGATCCGAAAAATAATGAGCTCTAGAGAAATCTCTTTGAGAAGGTTCCTTGGAAGATGAAATAACATTAATTCGAGCAATAGGAGTAGGAAAATCAAATGTACCCATTAAGGAAGAATACATCCTAACTCCTAGATTCTCAATAGGTTGCTTAGGATTACTCACTAAGGGAATAGTAGATTCAAAATATACATTGGATTCACCCAGAGAATAATCCATATGATCAACCACTATAATTCTCCCTTCATAAGGAAAATAGAGGATGCAGAATTACGATGATATAATAACATCCATCTCATAAATCCAATTTATTCCCAAAAAGAGATTATAATCCAAATTTTCATCAACTATTTCTACTTTGATATTTACAACCTTGCCCCCAACACAGATAGGAAAGGTTTAAATAATCTAATCGGCCTATGAGAATGACCATCAATTTTGTTAAGAGAGTAGGTGATGGAACATCCTGAGGTGATCCAATAGCCTTCCAACATGATATAGAGATTACGCATGTAGGCATTCCAAAGGGGAAAGAACTCGTATTGGAGGTAAGAGCTTCGGTTCCCCCACTCGAAGATGGAATGGAGGTAGAGCCAAAGATTGCAGTGCTAGGAGTGAATGAAGGTATAAAAATTGTACCTAATCCGTGTACTGAGAAAGGAGTATGTTCACTAGTAGCACTTATAGTTGAAACCATGCTCCCAGCAGTGGCCATCGAAGGAAAAGACCGATATAGACCAGGCCTCCAAGACTTGTGGGTTGAGGTCCCGATATATAGTAGAAAGCCTGGATAATCGGGAGGGAGAGTAAAAGAGGGAGTCAGAGGAGACTCGGGGAGTTCTTCAACCTTTATAACGTCTTCTGATTGGAAGAGGACTCTAGAAAGAACTGGAGTGTTCCTCTCCAAATCTCAACTTACATTAGGTCTATCTTACAAAACAATAGCTTGAACTATAGGATCAATCTCTATTACTTCCACTAACACTAATTGGAAATCACCGACAAAATTACTCCTATGCCTTTTGGAAGAACGCTTAACACTCGTAGGTGAAAGCCCACGAAGCCTCCTAAACTAATGAACTGTTCGATCAGCCAATTTTAATTAGTTAAGAGAACTAATTAAAGACTCAAAAATATTATAAATCTATGGCCAACTAGGAGAAAATAGCACTCTCTAGCAAAGTCCCCAGAAGATACATTCAATCAAGAAAATTCCATGTATTTCCATTCTGGGTGATGAGGACTGGACAAAAAAATACAAGAAAGTGAAATCAAGGATCTTCTAAAGATAGTTTGGGATAATAACAACCCAAGCCTACCAGCAAAGATGACAAAAACAGTTATGGTGAGCCCCATACAAAATCCTTTGCCGGTGCAAGTACCCAAGCTTCGCAAGAGCACCCTCCGAAATTACTAATGAACATGATGCAATGTCTACCTCAGGTGCCATAGGATTCCCCTCCGCAGCGACCTATGTGGTCCCTAGGAATAGCAACTATGGACACCAATTTGTATTAAAATTTGGGCGGAAGAGTCTCGGGGCAGGATCCAACAATTAGGAGAGGGGGTATTTCTCTTTCCTTTTCTTCAATCTCCCTCATGCTTGACTCCCAGTAACGGAGCTTTCTCAGTCTTTCTAACGACATTGGATTTCACTCATTATTCAACATCTATGTTTAACAATTTGAGTGGCCTTGGAGAGTTAACTCTCCACTCACCTATTCCAAGGCCCTTAAGAGCTATACTTGTTAATGTAATTAGGAAAAATAAAAAATTATTCTAGTTCTTTTTAATTAAGCACTTGATTTTACAAGGTTGTTCTTTAGGTCATGGGTAAAATGAGAGTGAAACTTGTGGTATTTTTGATGCAAAAGAAATCAATAGAAACTCAGTTATATGCAAATGTAACTATTTTTCTTCGATGAAAAGAGATTTTTATAAGGTTATATGAATAAAATTGTAAACTATTTTCTTTTTCTTTTTCAGAAAACATGCTCCACACACTCAAATTCTAACAAAAAGACTAAAATGCCTACAATGCAAACTAACTTAATGCAAAATATAATTATGATGAAAGATTCTATGGATTCTCATACAATAAGAAAATTTGTTCCTTCATAAGATCAATAGGCCAACTTGACTACAAGGAGGGCACAAATTCAATGACAAACTTCCCTCAAAACCAAGTAAAACCAACCAAAAATTGTTCACAATTGCTCAAAAATAATGAAGAAACTAAAAAGAAAAACTGAAAAGAAAAATAAAGGAAAGAACTATGTCTTTGTCTTTTTCTTTTTTAAGTAACCCAAAGAATTTTTTGAGAACACAAAGACTACTAAAATTCCAAGACCAAAAACAAGCATAAAGAGTCTGAAAATTCACAGGTTATGCACATCATTAATATAATAAAAATTGAAACGAGAAAGGACTACAGACTTGCATAGATTGATCTAAAAAATAGTATAAAGGACTTCACCAAACCGAAAGAACGTTAATAAATACTTTCAAGGTTGCCAAAGAGGCACTCAAAAACCATGAAAAACAAAAATAGGTCAACCAAAAAAGGAAAGGAAAGCAAAGAAATCCAAAAGTAGGGATATAAATGAAACTGAAAACAATTTCTTATTCCACAAAGTAAAAATAACCAAGAAATCTACAAGAATCCTTGAAACCAAAGCCCAAACTGAAACTTTACTCAAAAACAAAACCCTAGGTTGACTAGTTTTTTCAACACGAAGAAGATTAGAAACTAAAAACTTACATGAAAGCAGAGCTTTACTGATAGTGAATGACCAGAAAACAAAAAAAAAACCACGAGGAAACAATCTTAATTGAGTCCAATATTTTGAAAATTTTATTCAAAATAAGATATACGCAAATGTACAAAGATAAAGCAGCGGGCATATGCGACTGAAACAAAGGAAACTCACATATACATGAGTTTCTTTGAAGAAACTAGCATGTATATGCTACTATATCCTCTGGAAAACATGTATATAAAGCTCAATAAAGAAAAACAAAAAATCCAGGACTGATCCAAAAGATCAGACTTGATGCCCAGGAAGAAAACATGTCACAGACACTGTAAAAGCAAGAAATCAATCGATGAGACCCTGATAAAAAAGAAACAACCCAATCTAGGAAAAACAAGAATGATATCCCCAATGGAGTCACCAATTCTGTTACGAGTATAATCATAGATGATGAGGGAAGCTCACCACATTCCAGTGACAATGAGGGATCCATAAACCCTTATCAAAGGTACATCAAAGGAAATCACTCCAAGACGATTCTAAAACTTCGGAGGAGAAAGAAACATGGTATTCATTGCAACGATATGGGACACCACGTAGCCACATACAATATGTTTCGTGCTGAGAAAGTATCAATAAAGAAGCCAACTAGTGAAAATGATTAACAAACGAATCCACAACATTCATGGTGGTCTTTTTTAGTAAGTAAAATATGGTTTTTTTAGATATAGTAGCTTGTTATGGCCATGGTTTGTAAATCACATGTTGCAAGTAAATGTAAAAGTGATGATGTGTTTCCATCATTTCAAAACGCAAGGATGATGTTTGTGGCCTTTTCATATGAGTAGTGTTGGGTGTGGAGCATGATTATCTTCTGTATTCAAAGGTATCGCTGCATTGGACCCTAGTTCATAATGGGGCGGCAATGCCGCCCGTAAAATATTTGCTACAGGGGGGTCCAGGGGGGGCAGCTGCGACCTTTGGGAGCCCCCCCCCCCTAGTGGGGGGATCGGGGGCAGTGCCCCCGAAGCTAGGAATAGATGTAAAATTTCCTTGTAAAATGTTGTAATTTCGTAGTCAATCTAGACTGTTCATTAGGTGGAGATCTGACGATAGAAGTTATGTTTAATTTAGGGTTTTTTCCCTAGAAGAAAACCCCTCGCTATGTATGAGGGAACTGTATTGCATCTATGTATATCTATGTTCTGAGAGAGAAGAGAGAGGATATTGAGCGAGAGAGAAGAGGGAATTACAACGAATTTGTTGTAGCTTGTATCTCTTCAGTTTGTTGGATAGTATAAAAGGAAGGACTAGCTATTTCTCTGTGGACATAGCCCAAATTGGGTGAACCACATATATCTGTGTCTCTCTTGTTTTATGAATTTTCTGTGTTTATATTTCTGCAATATTTTATGTGTTCCATTGCTCTGTAATATATAATTTTCTAACAAGTAGTTGAGGTATTATTTTTTTATTATGTAATCCTTGAGCAAACAGTGTGTGCTATAAACTCTTGGCAAGTGAGGGGTTGTTTGAGTTGTGTATGGTTTGTATATGATTTTACAAGATGTATGTTTTGTGTGAAGGTCGTTGAAAGTGTGGTTTGGCGAGGACATAGACAGTGTGTTGGATTTGTTAACGCTTTTGGTAGAGTACATTCGTGTGGGCTTCAAAGGAAGGCATCTGAGTAAGGCTCAATGGACGGAGAAAGATAAAGTGACGGAGAAATTTCCTCACTTCCCAATTGACTGAAAAGGCTTTTTGTGGTCCAAAAGCTCTTAGTGGGGAGGATTGATCCAGGAGGATCCTAGAGGATTGATCCAGGAGGATCCTAGAGGACTGATCTAGGAGAATCCTAGAGGATTGATCCAGGAGGATCCTGGAGGATAGATCAAGGTGGATCTTCAAAAAGTATCAGTGGCATAGTAAGAGGCTCAAAACTCAAAGTGGTAGAATCCGAATAAACTTAGCATCGGATCAAAGTGCTCGTCATCCTGATTCCAACAGTGTGAATGACACTAGAATCCGAGTTCATATGAACAAGTAAGAGCAAGTCAAAGTTCAAGTTTGACAGGAGATGATGTGGAAAATGTCTCAGTGAATGGGCAAGTACCAAGTGGCAGAATGCCATTGGGTCCCGTATATTGCATATCACAGAAAAAAACAGAGGTCGTGGGTTAAGGAATCGACCCCCAACATTGTCGATTTGCGATTGTGATATCACATATCATTGTTTTGCAGTGGACAAGTGTTTTAGGAATTAGCCCCCAACAAAGCCAGTTGTTATGCAAAAAAATCACAATTGTAAATCGCAACAGAAGTATGGAGTATCAGCCCGAATGCTGTCGATTTCGATTTGTGATGAGGGATTTTCAGACCCAATATTTTTATACACAGTATTATGTAACCCTGATGGATCTGCTACTATCATAATTGTATGGACTTTGATATTCTCCGAGGAAAAGTGTCGATTGTGATTTGCGATGGGGACTGTCAAATTTGATGTTTTATATGTTGTTTCCTTTAGCCCGGCACGTCCACTGTATCCCAAAGTACCTAATTGTTTAGGCTTGGACTATCCATCGATGGTTGAAAATGACGATAGTAAACACCGCTAGTTTCCATGCACAGTTGAAGAAGTTTTGTGCCATGTTTGTAATGGGTTTTGCATAATTGTAAGGTTGTTGCCATGTATCATTCGAGCCTGATCCCGCTTGCTTAACTTGGTCTATTGTTCGGAACTACCTGGGGTTTGATGGATTTCTCACCATGATTATTTAAAGGACCCTTTTGTGTCAGAAGAAGGCAAAGAGGACTGGTCAAATAGTTTAGAGAAGCACAATATAGTAGACCCTGACCCTAGCCGTAGGCTGGGACCTCACCTTGAGCAGTAGGGAGGTTCTGAGAAGTTGCAGAAGGCCCGATTATCCAAATCGGGTGTTTGGATAGGCATTTTTGCACGATTTTTCTCTAGGAATTTAGTGGTACTGTCTGTTTATGAAGCTAGGCTCTTCATTATTCATCTATATTCTAGCTTGGAGGTATAAGGATTGTAATTAAATGGTACTTGTAATTTTATCTCTTTTTATGCCACTTAATGAGTGAAGGCCTCCCCACTATTGAGCAGGGTCGGGAGACATAGTCCAAATTGGACAAAAATCATAATCAAATGATTCTGTCATGGTTTCTTTATGTTATTCTAGTTATTTTTGCATTATTTATGTTCTTTTAAGTTCCATGGTTGCTACGAGTAGAATCAACCTAGGGTCTTCAGTTGAGAACCCCAACAAAGAGGAGGGCATACAACATAAAGAGACACACAAAAAAGAAGTCCTAATACTTAAACTACTGAAGTAGGAAGAAGAAGCATTACTCGGAGGTCCTATGTTTGAGGTCGTTCCCATAGGTTCCAAACCCTCTGCTTCCTCCAATGCCTTAAAACATGTAACTCATTCAAGCAAAGCATATAAAACATCAGTAATAGAAAGCATGCCCATGATATAAGTGTTAGATCATATAAGCATATAAAAAAATAAGCATTAACGTGAGATTTTATAAGAAAATCATGACATAGATTAATACATGAAGACCATAATCATCAGGAAGAAGACAACACCTCTTTATTAATGTAAGCTAAAGAAAATGCCGAATAACTACAACTTCAGTTGTCGGCCAGCTCCAAGCGAAACTCTCCTCCAGATCCATCATACCCATACCTTAGAAATCATCCTCCATAAGTATACACAAAGATATCATGAAGGGATGATGGAGATCTCAAGAGGGAAACAGGGGTTTCCTATGACCTGGGAGTGCAGAAGGTAGAGGGATATATTCAAAATTTATCAAGGACGTAATCAACTATAATATCAATATCTAATATTGTCTCCTCCCTTAGGCCTTCCCATGGAAATGCATTTATACTTCTCCAAATTAGTTTCTTCAATTGGGCCATGGGCTATAGTAGGTGGGTATCAGGTTAAACCCATAAACCCCACCCAAATTAAAGGAGAGTATATATTTAAACGAGATTATATATATTCTTTTATGTTTTAACACATATACGTGCGTTGGGTATAGACTGACCCCCATGTGCACGTGCTTTAGATAGGGAAAAATCACGTATGGGATTTAAAACATTGTTTTTTAGAAAATGGACCAAGTCTAGTAGGGAAGGGTTGCCCTAGGCCATATCATAGAGCATCAAATCTACCAAGGGTGGTAAATGGTGCTATAAAAATCATTAATTAGCTCTATTATATGTAATTTTGATGCTTCTATGAGTAAAAGATCCTGGATCACTTTATGCATTGGAAAAAGTAAAATTGGGTTTGCTAGAAAAAATGTTTTTAAGAAAAACATGACAAACTAGGGTTTGATTTAAAATGACTCAAATGGGATAAAAAAATGTTGGAGAATGTCACATCATGTAGGAAGAGGACCATTATTTCACAAACCACCACTTTAGTGCTCAAAAAATATGACTTATCAGGTTAGAGCTCAAGATTTGAATTATTTTGAAAAGTGCTACGAAATGATTTCGTAGCACCACCCTATTTTTTGCTATAGGTCAAATCACTTAGCACAATTTTTCATAGACTTATGTTTATGTAAAATAGTTTTAATGACAGATTTTCCTAGGCTTAGAAAACCTTATGATGAATATAATATCCCCCTTTACATTATTTATGACTTTGCAAAAAGATGGACTGACATCGTTGACTTGAAATGATGGTGTAAACCTAATGCTAACAATAAGAATTTCCCATGTATGCCAACTAATGTTAGGTATGGAAAATCAATTTTAGACAAATCTTGGTAATATCAACATAATAAATCCATAACCAACAAAAAAAGGAAATATAAATCAAAACTAAAGAAAAAGAAGAAATCAACATGCTCCAAAAATGTCAAATAGGAAAGGAAAAATGAAAGAAAAGCCCAAATTAAAAAGACAACCCCAAAAATAATTACTATTAAAATGTCTCAAAAAAAGAGTAAAATAGGACAATCATGTGTGTATTCATCTTATGTTGGTATTTTAATGAATTCTATCTTTCAAAGTTATAAGAAATTAGGATCTCAAACCATAAAGTGAATAGTAGTCATGAGGTAAAATTAAGGCAAATGACAATTTTATGCCCTTTGCAAATTTTATGGTTTCATAAGAACATATTAACAATTTTCTAATAAAATAAGTTCTTATAAAGCAAATTAGAGGAAGCCTTGGAAATCGTGATGAGATTGCATGAGACACCTATGCATGATGCTTCTTTGAGGTTTCAATAGATTCATGTAGAGTTGCAGAACCTCTTCTTGGAGTTGCAAAGCTTGAAAAAATAGAAAGCAGTGCAACCGGAGGTGCACGAAGAAGTTCAGTGTCTCAAGTGTAAAAACCAAGGGCATGATAAATATCACTTCTCTGTCTTGATGAATTACATCACAAGAGGGGGTCCTATGCCCCTAAGGCAAGAAGCTTCAGGAGGACCAAGTGCGGGGCCAACACTATGCTGCGTTATTTTGATTAGATGGAAAACATGTAACATACAATTGTCATTTGCTGCAAATGCTTGTACAGATGCCACAACAATTGTTCTGTGATTTTTGCAAATCAGTGGGCCATGATGAGTGCCATTGTCGAAGCTATTAATTAATGATGGAGAGGATGCCTACGTATCGAATGCAAGCAAAAACTCAACCTCCGAATCAGAGCACTGGGAGGACGCGCAGAGGATATCAGAGGTACGGACAAGGCCGAGGAGTAAGAGGACATGGTAGGGGTTGTGAGCAGGTCATTTGTTACAATTTCATAATTCCAGGGAACTACGCATGGGAGTGTATGAACCAGACATGATATCATGTCAATACTGCACTTAGTTTGACCACACAATCGAAGAATTTCCTGTGCTAATGGAAAATATGTAGGAGAAGAAGGAGAAACCTCAACATCCTACCCAGAACTTATAGATGATGAGGATCGAGCCCCGCAAAGAGGACCCGAATTTGAATATTGTGTTCCAAAGCGGGATCGCAACTGGTGACAATAAGGGAAAACAACCTGAAGATGGTGGATGGGTCTGCAAGGCTCCAGAAAAGCAGGTTGGATTTGATTTGGAGCATGTGAAGGAAACATTCATGGAAGCAAAGAAAAGCTTCACTGAGGCCTCTACCTTAGGACGTCAAGACAAACTGCCTGCAAAGGTTGACCCCTATGTTCTTACCACCTTCTTGGAGACTTGTATGAAACTACTATGTGCTAGCAAGGCTGTGAAAGGACTACAAGAGTTGATAAAAAAATGTACCAGTAAGGATAATGCTTTTAATGGACCCCACGTAGTCAAAAAGATTGGTAAGCACAAGACAAGAACAAGGCCTGAGATGAGGCTTACAACACAAATAGGAGACTATGATATGGACCAAGTTATTTTGGATTTGGGGTTTGACATGAACGTATTGCCTAAACAGACCTGGGAGATAATGGGGAGGCCTATGCTGTAGTGGTCTCCGATTCAACTGAGGATGGTGAACCAATGGAATATTATCCCTATGAGACGATTGAAGGGTGTTACCATATATATAGAAGGTGCGAGCGCATTGGCTGATAAGAAGTGATAGAGATTGTTGATGATAGCAATCCATACCCCACACTCCTAGGAATTGATTGGGATATCGACATGAATGGGGTCATCAATTTGAAGAAGCAGGCAATGTTGTTTGAAAGGAAATTGCTTCGTGTTGTAGTACCATTGGACCCTGCAAAAGGACCACGCTATACGCTGATATAAGGAAAGTGATGATGATTTGGATCAAATCTATAAAATAATAGTGCGAGACCAAGACTGGGTTAACCTGACAGTTGATGGATGAATTTCATGGGACCACGAAAGTTCTTGTACCTCAGATTCAGACGAAGAGTTGGAACATTGGCAAAACAAGTTTCACAAAGTATCCATACTATGATACAACATGATGACCAAATCGCTACACTGGAGGTAAGAAATTTACCTTATTATGATGGTTTAACTGACGTAGATAAATTCTTGGATTCTTTTGAAGGTGAAGTTCCAGCGGATTACTGCTTTTAGGCGTTGCACTGGGCACTGCGTGCTACACCCGCTCGGTGGTGGGGTACAAACAAAGACAACTTTGATGTGCGACGCGATTACAGAAGGATGATGAGAATGCGATTTGGTCATCCTAAAATACGGTTAACTGAGAACTATGATGGGAGGAATGATCCACGTGATCATCTAGCAAAATAGACTAAGGTATATGGAATGGAGCCGCAGTCAGAATGGGTGCATTTATTCTGTCACACTCTGGATATAATCCGTATGAATTGGTATTTGGAAATGGAGCTCCACCATGGCATCATAAAGAGGGATGTCTTAAGAGAAGGGTTTGTGAAGACATTTAGCTTTGAAGACGGGTTCGAAAGAATTGATGAGTCGCTGCAGGAGGTTAAGGCAACGGTCTTCCAAATTTTGCAGGATCCTTTGGAAATAGTTAAACCAGATTGGAGCAACCAGTTGCACCATGTGCTGGAATGGTATAATATCACTGTTGAAGTAGAGGATGAAGATCCAAGGAATATCAATATCCTAGAAGCGAAAGGCCACCACGAGGTTGAAGGTCCGCAGATAGAGAACTTGGATATAACTGCACCACTAAAGACTAGGCAAGTAAACATTGGTACTGAAACGGAGCCTAAATTCACGAATATCGGGGATTATTAGGATGATGCCACTACGGATAAGGTTGTTGAGTTACTCTGTAGAGGCCATATCATCTTAATCCAAAATACAAGGAAAAGGTTCACTTGGAGTTGGACCAGTGGAGGAATCTCATTGGGTGAGCCCAATGGTAGTTCAGTAAAAGAAGTAGAAGGGAGAGATAAGGATTTGAGTAGATATAAGAAAGCTTAACGATTCCTGCTTTCACAATCCTTTTCCAACACCATTTATTGATGAGGTACTGGTCAATGCCAGAGGGCAGGATTCCTACTTATTTATTGATGGGTTCTTTGGATACCGTCAGATCAAGATCGCACTAGAAGACAGGAGTAAAACAACCTTCATGACAGACTGGGGGTGTTTTTAGTACACAGTGATGCCCTTCAGACTCAAGAATGCACCGGCGATATTCTCTCGTGTAGTCGTCACAATGTTCAAAGAATTTATACACAAATTCTTAGAGGTATATTTTGATGACTGGATAGTGTTTGGGCTAGTAAAGCACCATGTAGAGAGTATACATTTAATGTTGGATATGTGTCAAAGGTATCAGATTGCGCTGAATGTTAAGAATTTTTTGTTTTGTGCCCCCTTTGGGATTTTGCTGGGTCATGTGGTATGCAAGCAAGGATTGATGGTGGAACCTACCAAGATCACGGTAATAATCAATTTGGTAGCCCGAAGGAGTGTTAAACAGTTGTGCACAACATTGGGCCATACTAGATATCAGCGGAAGTTCATCAAAGCTTATTCTTAGATTACCATGCCCATGGAGAATTTGCTAAAGAAGGATGCTACATTTTGTTGGGATGAAGAATGACAGTGCAATCTAGATGTCTTGAAGGAAAATATGGTCACTGCACCAATATTGATCTTCCTGGATTGGAAGAAGGAATTCCATGTGCACGTTGATGCCTTATGTATTGTGTTGGGAACAGTACTAACACAGGTTGGTGAAGGGGAGATGGATCATCCTATAGCATTTGCGATTAGAAAGTTGTCAAAGGCTGAAATGAATAATTCAACAACAGAGCGTGAAGGATTGGCTATGGTGTACATGCTCCAAAAATTCAAACACTATCTGTTGGGCAGACATTTCAAGATGTACACAAACCATTCTGCATTGAAGTATCTAGTCAATAAGCCTGTGTTGGGGGGGGGTGGATATGCAAATGGCTATTGTTATTCTAAGAATATGATTTTGAGGTAATTGTGAAAGTAGGAAGGTTGAATGCAGGACCTGACCATCTGTCCTACATTGAGACAGGAGAGGAGCCTACTAATTTGGAGGAAGGGCTACCTGACATGCAAATCTTTGTAGTGTGTGTAGTAGACAACCACTTTGCAGATATCATCCATTTTTTACCACAAGGATAGTGCCAGAAGGCTACACCAGTCAGTAGAATGAAGAATTGGTAGTACACGCAACTGTTTTGTCAGTAATTGTTAGACATTTGTATAAAATGGTATTGGATGAGATACTCCGGCGGTATGTGCCCAATTTTGAAAGAAACAACATCCTTGTGGAGGATCATGGAGGGGTTGTAGGAGGGCATTATGTAGGAAAGGAAACAGTGTAGAGGATTTTGCACACTGGGTTGTGGTGGCCTACGCTGCATAAAGATTCCAAAACATATTGTAGGACATGTGATGCATGTCAAAGAACAGGCAGGCCATCACGAAGGGATGAACTGCCTCTGAATCCTTAGGTTCATTACAACCATTTGAGAAATGGACTATTGACTTTGTAGGACCGATTCAGCCTCCTAGTAAGAAAACAGGGGTGTGCTACATCATCACCATGACAGAAAAATTGACCAGATGGGTGGAAGCACAACCCATAAAGGATTGTATAGGGGCTATAATAGCTAAATTTTTGTTTAATTATGTGCTAACTAGGTTCGGGTTCCCAAAAGTATTGATGAGCGGTCACGGTAAAAACTTCCTCAACAAAACGATCAGCACGCTGACATAAGAATTTCAGGTTTATCATCAGAAGAGTACACCATATCAACCCCAGTCTAATGGAACAGTGGAGGCCTTCAATAATATATTGGAGAATTTCTTGATAAAGATTTGCAACGTTCACTGGAATGATTGGGACGTGCGTGTATCGATAGTATTATGGGAATACAGGACTAATTGCAAAAAAATAATAGGTCAGACACCTTTCCGGTTGGTCTATGGCATAGAAGTTGTGATTCCTATGGAATATATCGTGCCTATTATATGCATAGTAGCCTACACAGGGATGGTGGATCACAGAGCCTTGGAAGAATGGCTCGCGCAATTGATGGAGCTCGAAGAGGACATATTCTTGGCTAGATTTCATTAGCAAGTACAGAAGGAACATGAAAAGGCATGGCATGGTTGACACATCAAGTTACACACCTTTAAGGTAAATGACTTAGTTTTATTATATGATAGTAAGTTCGCTAAATTCCTAGGAAAAATTCAGATGCACTGGTTGGGAAGATATGTCATCGAAGAAATCACATATGGGGGTGTGGTTCATCTTGCAAAGCTAAACGAAGAACCTTTCCTGAGAAAAGTGAATGGGAGTCAGTTAAATTTGTAGATAGGAGATTTGACCCAATGACTACGTGATGAAAACACAGTCTTAGTGCTCCAGGTAGTTGCAAGGGAGCACGGGACTCTAAACTACACTACCCGGTTTCTGGAACTACGCAACAACAGGGTTGCGCAAAAAGGGGTGATGTCACAATACCAGAAGAAGCGCAGAGGGAGATGCACTATAGAGGAAGATGTTGCAAATCATAGCCATAAAATGACCATTATAGTCACTATTCATGATCTCACAGCCAGGAGACGGTTAAGAGCAGCGGGTGTGGCATTTAAGGCTGAAATCTTTGGAGATTTTCCACCAATTCAACATTAATGGAGGGATTTTGAGGGGTATGATCGGATTTGAATTCAAACCCACCTATAAATTACGTGTGGCCATCCAACAGAGAACTCTATGCATCCTTATAATTTTTGAGTTGTGTTGTCCGTCATTTATGAATCCCCAAATTTTCACAGATTTGGTCGCAAGCTCTGTGTTTGATACTTTACCTAAGAATACCCAGTAGATTATTCTCAGCACTATGTTAGGACCAGGTGAGACTGTAAGCACTAGAGGAACTATTTCCTCTAAAGGAGTGGCTCCAGAAGTTGTGAGCATGGAGGCTACGGCTCCTGTACCTATGACACCGAGGTTACCTAGGACGAAACCTACACCAGTGTGTGAAAACCCCAAGCCAAAGAAAGACAAGCATAAGCAACCGATGCTAGTGTTTGGGTCATCGAGAAAGCACTATGCTACCAAAGCCCAGAAGAAATATAAGCCACTAGTGAAGGATAAGGAGAAGGATGTATATTTAGAGGCCAAAGAGGCCGTTAAGGATAGAGATGTTGAGAGTGTGGAGCCCATCTCCAAATTGTCAGATTATATCCCTCCATGCAAGGGAAAGGTAAAGGTCACTAAGGACCCAGAATCGGTGAAATTCCTCATTAATATTCCCCTCCTACTAGAAATCATCACCTTTGAAGGCTCGCGACTGTACGGATTCCCCAGTTAAAAATGGAAGACTAGGATTTGGTGAACCATGAGAATTCCCCCCACCTAGCAATGGAGAACTACATGAAGCAGGTATATTATAAAGAATCTGGTGTCACTGCATTGGAGCCAATTGAGTGGATTCATAGAGTAAATCAATCGGGGTTGTTGAACCTACTATGGGTGCCCCACTACCACTGCTCCAACATCAATATCACTTGCCTAAAGCAATTGTTGACTTTTGTGCATGATGAGTGTTTATGGTTGAGCGCACCTATCCCCATCACGAACATGTTTATCCATCAGATCACGCTCCTACCACATTCAGGCTTGAATCTGGCCAAGGAGTTTGGAGGAAAGACCAGTGAACATGACTTGGTAGAAAAGGTGTAGAAGAAATTTGACCTAGTCAAGAAGTTGCTCAGGTACTCCATCACATCCATCAATGACCCCGTGGTACAAATAGCCATGCAGATGTTAGTTGGTAAAGTCATTAGGAAATGTCGCGCAGATGAGGTTCAGGTGCCTATGATTTTGTTAGCTGCATAGTGCACAGAGGGCGTGCAGTTTAACTGGTCATGCAACCTCTACAGCGAGTTCCTTGTGAACTGTCGTGAGGCTTAGGACAAAAGAAAGACCTTCCACTATGTGTGGTTGCTACTCTCCATTCTAATAGTTTCTTGGGAGCTGCCAAAGGATAGTTAGTTTCCTCCCTTGGAGAAAGGATTGTCAGAGGCTGCATAGTTTGCCTCCCTTTAGGCCACGAAGGACTCCAGCTGGGTCACAGAGACAAAAGCATTCTAGGTTTTGATGGAAGCGAGCATTCACATGGCCATCAACCAATGGCCTCAGTTGTCACTGACTATGTATGAGAAATTGTTGGAGTACACAGAGTTCAAGGCAGACTTCAACCACATATATATCAGGGCATGGAAGGATCTGCAATAGAAGTTGTTTTATCTACCCTATCTTGCCACCGATGATGTCATTTAGGAAGTCATCAAGCGCTCTCTGGTAGCTTGGAATTCTTTGTTCGATCTTGTCATGGGTATGAACAAAGGCGCAGGGAGTTCCACTAAAAAGAAGAAGAAGGGGGCAGCAAAGCAGGCAGCCCAGAAGTTGGTTGAGAAGCGAAGGAAGGGGGACAAGGAGAAGGCCCGACTAGAAAAGGAGTGTGCTGCAATGCAATAGACTGAATAGGAACAACATGAATCTGTGCGAAGTGGTAAATCCCCTTCACCCTAGACTAAGGAAGAAGAAAAGTTAGATCAGGGTGGTGGTGGTGATGAAGGACAGAGCACTCCATTTTGGGTGAAGAGGTACAGGGAACAATAGAAGGAGGGGCCCCAAAAGAAGTCAAAAGCGATGAAGCCACCGCTTGATCCCATTACGCTCATAGAATGTTATGTCAATGAGATCGGAGATAAAGTGTTTGGCACCACTACCGAATTTTAGAAGTTCAAACAACAACACATGTAGTCGCTAAGCGTTATTCATAAGGATCTATGAAACTACAGTTCCAGACCAGTAGGATCCGGTTGGGCACAGGGTATGTGAGCACCGCACAGACGAACCTAGCACCAGGGAGAAGTGAGGCTATTGAGATGGTCAGGTCAGTGGATCCCTGGGCACTCGCGTTGCTAGAAGGGTCCTTGAGAACAAAATCGACTGATGACAAGGTCATCATGAGTACTCTAAAGAAAATCGGTCTTAACCTCACAGCGCTCCCCAATGAATATCTTCACATGCTACAGACAGTTGTGACAGTGGACTTATGAGAGTGGGAGTAGCATTCTATTAGCCTAATAAGTGAATATTGGGTGAACAATGGGAAAATGTTCACTGAAACGATGGAGGCCTTGAAGGCAAAAGAGATGATCTAGGCATAGAGAAGGCCTTGAAGGCAAAAAGAGAAGGAGTGTGTTTGTCTTTAGTGTTACATCTTTCTTGTTTGCTGGTTCACATAAATGTCTTGTTCTTGAACCTTTCTTTCACCAACATGGGTCAACCAATGATCCAGTGGTTGTATTGGAAGTATCACTTCACATGAGATGACCCATGCAATGTTAGCTTAGGAGTAGGAGTAGTGTCTACTTTTGAGTTGTTTGCTTGCATGTTTGTTTGCTTTGTTTGTTCATTTGTCTGATTTCCTGTTTGCTTACTTGATTTTCTTTTACATTTGCTTTTTCTTCTACTCTTGCTTCGCTTTGTTGTTTGTTAGTTCACCTGTTTCATTTTGTAGTATGGTTTCGCATGAAACCATGTATGAATCTTGAAGCAAGCTAGGTAAAGTACAAGAGTCTGTGTGTTGCTATCACTCTTTGGTCATCTGTCATCCTCCCTTTATATGAAGAACTTGCTACTTTCAGTCCATGATATGTCAATGGAAAATATGTACTGTTCGAAGTGAACCTTGGTGAAAACACAATGCTTGCGCACTAACTAGTTTCACCTACTCTGGTCAGTGGTTTTTGGGTTAACCCTTGTCAGCTCAGTCAAGTAGAGTAAGGTGAGGGGGAAAACCTTGATAGGCACATCAGAGGTATAATAAAATACTTCTCTACAGGAACAACCTCTTCTTCTCTCAATAAGCCAAGATCCCTCTTCTGCCTCTAAAATGAATAAGTGCTATGCATAGTTACGAAGATGAAAATGAAAAAAATGAAAAAGTGAAAAAATTTTGAAAAAAAAATGAAAATGAATAAGGTGAAAGAAGAGAAAGGATTCATGCGTAGAGATATGATGCAAGTAACTATGTCGGAGTACTAACCAAGATTGCTGGTAGTGGAGCCATGATTTTGTTTCTATGTGACTCCGTCGGGGTACTATCCAGGCCTACTGGCAGGAGAGCAACACTAGAGATGAAACTAAGACTAAGATGACTATACTACTTGTGCATCAATATACCCCTTAGCCCCAATCGAAACAACTATGTTGACGTGGCTTGGAATATGTGTCAATCGACCAAGAGTTTGGCAAATGCTACATCTTACAATCAAGCTAGTGTGAAACCTATTATGCTCTTATACCAATAAGTGTCATATTTCATGATTGACATTGACGAGCTCTGTAATATGTTCATACCTTTTTCTGGTTGCAAAGGTTTTCCATATTGTCAAAAATCAAAAAATTTAAAAAATGTAAAGAGCGTATGCCCTAAAAGAAAAATCAAAGGGCAAAAAGAATGAAATGGTCAAAAAATGAAAGAAATGAACCCCAAACAAAATAGACCAGGAAAGTGTGCAAGTCCAAAATGCCACTACTATTTTATTTTCTATAAAAATCTGATTGTGTGCAGCTTTTTGATTCATGCCACCATTAATGATTGGCCAAACAACTTAATCTTGGCTAGTTCATGTCTTAATTCCTGTTTTAGAAATAGAGAATAAAATTTGACCAGATTGTTTAATCTTGGTAGATAAGTAGGCAGAGTGGGTAGAATGGTGTTGCATAATGACACTGGTGATAGGTTTTGTCTCCACATGTCTTGACTTTCACTTTTATCACAAGTGCTAGGCAGACATTATACTGGAAGTAGCTCAAGTGAACCAAGGTTTCATGACTAATTCTCCTTCATATTTTTCCCCAAACATTCACTAATTTCCCCCAAAGTATTAAGATCTATTCTTAATATCACTCATAAACCACTCATTCCATTTTATAAAGATTGCCTAAGTAAAACCCTATTTTACTTAGGAAAATGGCCACCTTTCTCATATAAACCCCCTTTTTTCCTCTTCAAAACCTAAGTTTAAATACATATGCAAAAGGTCTTAGCTTAGTGTTCAATTCATTTTCATATTAATTTTTAACATTTACTATATACAAATCCCTTACAATATACCCTTCCCCGTATTATGTATAGAACCCCATATTTAATATATTCCCGCCCCTGGTTGAAATATAACCGTAAACGCCATTTAACGGGATTAATAGATTCATTTGGAAACTATTAATAACCATTCCTTGCCGCAATAATGTGATTAGTTAACCATCTGGGTTAATTAACAAACACCCCGCGGACCAATCAAATTCACCCCGATACGATTAAAATACTATTAATTATATCGAGCCCTCACATATTAACTCCCCACCAACTTTATTACCCGTCAGCTGTCCAATCCCTACCCCGCCATCCAACGGTTGATGATCATATCGCAACCACCCTTCCCGCCCCGATTTAAGTCACAATCGTCTGGCGGTTTTCCGCTATACTTCTAACACGCATCACACTCCCAACCTGCTTGCTCGTCCTCCGTTTGAAACCACCCGACCCCAAAAGCAGTGCGGGAAAAACCATTTATCACCCTCTACTAAGCTACAGGACATCCCATCACTCTGACATCATCCATGCAATAAATGCCAAAAAATCCCGCCAACCCCAATTTCATTAAAATAACGCAAAATTTCATTTTCACCATTTTTCCTTGCAAACTGTTTTCCATGCAAAACACGTCCGGTCGATTGTACGAGCTTTCAACCCGCCACCCAGCCAGAAAAACCACAACAACGTGCTTTGTCATCCACCATTTGAACCTGAAAATGCACAATTTGTCTCCTTAAGCCAGGTATTTATCCATTTTACCAATTACCCTGTAATTTCAATTTTCCACTGGGAATTCTACCTGAAAGAGCCAAATTCAAGTTAAAATCATTCTGAATCTACTGTAAAAAGACCCTCAAGCCTATTGTTTAGTCCATTGTTTCCACAGAAACCAGAATTCCAGTTTGAACACACATGTACCAAATATGGAAGCCCCCATAGCCCTGAATGTTGCGCCTCTGAATGCACCTCACAAAGACTTAGATTATTTACCCTTGGTCGACAAAGATTTTCAAATAAACGAGTTATCTGGTGACATGAACCATCTCCACACCTTGTGCCAAGTCAAGGATAGTCATTTAAATAACTCTGACATTTTTTGAATATGGGAATCTAACCTCCCCATATACTTCCTTCCCTCAGTCCATGTTTTCCCAGACATCATTCACCAATTCTGTGCTAACTATGACCCTGTCCATAGAGCAGTTATGTCTCTTTCCCAATCTGTCATTTTTCTTATAACTATTGAATCTATCAATGAGATGTTACAGTTCCATCCCACTCAACCCCTTGCTTGTCTTTCCATGGGATTTTTACTTGAACAAGCATCTCAATTGCCCAATTTAGAGATAACCCGTATTGCTCAAATGTTCATGAAACAAACTTGTTAGCCCCAAGGCCCACCTCCCTATTTGTATACCTAGTTCACTGGCACTGGTAGACTTATTGTTGACATGATATCCTTGCTCTTGGGATTTAAGTCCAGTGAATTTTTTGATGACATCACTCTAGTTCTGTTGTAAATATTTACTCCAGGATAGCCCCCTACTGTCAAGTATGATTATGCCACTTTTATTGCCAATAAAATCCATGACCAATTCATAAATATGGATAGAGAAGGAGTCTTCAAATACACATCTTTTATATACCATCTATTGTTGTATTATTAGCCAGATAGCTTTCCATTTCCCACCAGGAAGTTAGACTCAAAAGGAAATCAGAGGTCTGTGATCTTTTGGAGCTGAGTCTTTCATAATACCTGTGAATCCCCTTATACCTATAGTGAATTCATTGACTTATTTGTACATCCAACCTCCACTATGTTGAAAGGAGCTCCTCCTCCTAGGATCACTAGCAACATGAAGAATATTTTGTAGCTTTCTAAACAGTACAGGATAGGTTACTGGTACCTGTACCAAAATCACACAGAAATCAGAATGTATGGATGTGAACTCTGCCCTTTCAAGTTGCCTAGATATGTGCCCATGAGATTATTTTCTTTAGAATATTTCAATAAGATTATCAATGGAGACTTAACCCACTTTTGTAATGCAAATAAAAACCAGTTAGGCCCTTATGTCATAAATTCTAGAGATGCACGGCAAGATGCTGAGAAGATTTTAGAAGAATGCCTTAAATTGAAGAAGAGTTTTTGGTGGGTACCTTATGACCCAAATAGTTTCATAAGTGATAGAAGGGTAAGAAACGGGCTGTCAGTTTATGTACATCATAGGATCCTAGAAATTGAACAATTTGCTAATCAGGATGAATGGGTAGAAGGGACTTTAATAGAGGAAATTAGTGAGCAAGAAAGGATGGAGAATGCCATGAAATATCTTGAAACAACCCTTGAATTAGACTCTTTTGGACAGGTATCCTTCAAGTTGCCTCAATAGTTAGAAGTGGGTACATCTTCTGCTGGAACTTCTAAGCAACCTGCACAGGAAACTAGTAGACCAGCTACAGGAAATTCCAAGGGAAAAGAAGTGACAAACAGAAAACAACCTGAAATGACAGATCAGCAAGAACACATTCCTCCAACCCAAGCCAAAGCAGCAGGGATTCCAGCATTGCAAACTCCTCTAAATGAGGAAAGAAACAGGAAGAGAGACAGAGAAGATACTCTCCCCACAGGTGGACCTACAGAACAACCAGGTGCAAAGAGGCAGAGATTGAATCCTCTATTAGAAGATGAAATTATTGAAGAAACCATAGACAGCCAGAGGATAGAAAGGGTAGTCAGCTAGCAGACTTCCCCGGTGGTAGAAACGACAACTAGCTCATATAGGCTGGAGCTACAAAGATAGAACAGTGTAGTAGTATCTTCTACCAGACCACAAAGCAAACAATCCTCAGACATTAAAAATACTTTCACATAGATAAAATCCAAAAATGATCATGTGAGAATTCAAATTTATGGTCGATACCTGAAGATGGCCCCTGAAAACTGGCAAGGATTAATGTTTGCCTATGACATTAAGGAAGGAAAAATGTTAATGAGTTATTTTAAGCCAAATGTGTAGCAACCCCAGTCAACAACGGATTACATCCGAACGAACTTGGAGGTCCTAGCCAAGGACATTCATCCTATGGACCAAATTGAACTCCACAAGCAGACTGGAGAAATGGTTTATTCTACACTGGCTGACAAAGCAATGTTAGCCCACTAGTCGCAAAACTCCTTGGACAACACAGCAGCTCAACTACATCTAGAAAAAGCCTCTTACCTGGCCAAGGATAACAGAATAAAATCTTTGGAAGAGATCATCATGGAACTGGGACATGACCCTAAAGATGGTAAAGGCATAAAGGCACTAATCAGAAAGAAGGAAGAGCAAATTGCTGCCCTGAGGAAATAGTTGAAGCTACCTCCGACAAGGCACCCTCAAACTGTAGAAATTATAGAATAGAAAGCAGAATAAGACATGATGGAACTACTCATGAAACTCAATGAAAGATTAACTGATATAGAGCAGACACTGGAAAAAGCACTAAAAGAGAAGTAGGGAGAGTCGACCTCCCAGCCACCCGAGGTAATCCCTATAGTCACAACTGCGGTCCCCTCAAAAATTGGATCAGCATTTGCCCCAAATGTCCCAGTAGTCACAACAAAGGTAATCACAGGTACATCATCAGTGGGAGCAGCACTAGGTAGCAGTACTAATATGAGCACAAAAGAATTGATAAAGGCCATAGAAGAATTAAAGCTACAAGTGTCGGAATTGAAACTGGTAAAAGAAAAATTGGCTAAGGCAGAGAGAAAGTATGATACTTCCAAAATCAGTATTGCAAAAAAAACCAGCGAGATTAAAGCCTTAGAAAGTAAAGTCAAAACATTAGAACAAGAGCTCACTTTTGATAAGCCCTTGGTAGAGATCAGAAAAATCCTTTGGTCATATATCACCCAGTGTATAAATGAAATATGGCCATCTATCCAAGTGATCTATGAGCAGATTGGCTTAATAAACATAGCCCATGAAGTAATTCAGCAGACAAGAGCACAGTTAGGCAAAATGCCAAAGGAAGCTAATCAGCTTATACAATTTTTGAACACCCACAATGCAGAACAGCTAGAGAAACTTGGCATTCCAGACGGACAGACATAATTTTGGACATCAAAAGAGTTCTAACCAAGAGAGCTTTAATGCAGAACTTAGAGAGAAGGTGCCAAGATATGCAAGTGGAAGTCAATGCATTTTTGGAGAAGTTCTGCTGAGTAAAGGACTACCAAGTCCTTTGGTCATCAATGATAAGTTAATGAAACACATTGATTATGTTGATAAGTTGAATAAGTATGCTGGCAATCAAGCTATCACATCATCAAGTGCATCAGCAGTGAAAGCACTTCCATCTCGCCAAGTTCTCTATGAAAACTTAGAGAATTTATTCTACTTTGAGCACGAGGTAAGGCATCTATTCACCATTCAGCCTAATTTCTTCAGATATACATAGACTGATGAAACTCTCAGAAAACTTCAGAGGCATAAATTGCTAGAGAAAAAGTGGTGGCAAGATATGTTAGAAATTTTGTAAATTTCTCTTGGGTAAGACGTAAATTTTGGGATATTGTTCCATGATAAGATAAATGGAGATGAATGAGGGTCAAATGGGTCAAAGCATATCTGATCAAGGTTACAGAATATTCAACAAAGACAAAGCAGCCAGTTTAGAATATCAGTGGAAGACAGCTGTAAACTGACTTGCAGAGCCTGCCTCCAGCACATCCGGAAACGACAAAGCAGCCAACACCACATCAGTTTATTTTTTTCCTGTTTTCAAGACTATTTGTCTTTATCTTTTGTAAAAAAAGGATAAGACATCACTAGATATTATCTCCATGAGACATTTTGTAAGATATTTTGTATAAATACCCCCCCAAACGAAGTGTTTGGGGTTGGTGAATATTCCTAGATTTTGTTGTAACATTGAGTTTCAGAATAGAAAGTTGTTGGAATCAATTGTTGTTGGGGCTCACTGGATGAAGAATTGAAGCAGAGGACTTGTCACAGGATTCTTGAATCAACCACTGGACCAATAAGTCCTTTACATCTGTGTTTTAAATTTTACTAGTTCCTTATATCACCCATGTTTCAAAATCTGAGTGATAAAGATAAAGATTAATTCAGAATATGCTTGAATGCACTCTATTTTCATCCGTTATCATTCTCTGTGTTTTCTTCAGAATTAGAATAAGTAGTGTAAATCTTAGTTGCTCCTATTTCCTAATACTTTCATGCTGATTATTTGTTAAAGAATTCTTAAACTGCTCTTTAGCAACAATTATCAATTTTCCCTCTTTAAATAGGTTGAAGGATTCTTAACTGCCTTTCACCCAATTTAAACCCATTCCATCTGCTTCAAGTTGTTATTTATTCAATGTTTGACTACCTTGCCCTGTGGAACCATCTTCTATTAAGAAACCAAATATAGAAAGCCATCCTTGTTGATTCCATTAGCCCAATGGGCTGAACTACTTGGTCTTACACATTTGCTCTATTGAATTTCACCACCCAAAAATCAAACAAAACCCCTGAACTTCATAACTAGTCTAATAACTTTGAAAACAAAGTTAAATCATAAAGAGAGAGCCCTCTCTGGATACAGATTGGCTAGATTCTGTATCTAAAAGATTGGTTTGTGGTTACCTCGGCCTCCTTTCCCTTTCTTACAACTTGGGGAAAACCTGAGTGATAACATCATTGGCGACTCCGCTACGGAACGAACAATCTGTTTGTTACTGTTGTCGACTTTATAGTCTATAGACAGAGCCTGAAGTTAGCCAGGTAGCCCTTTCAAATTCTTTTGCTTTGCAATGGTAGAAGTAAATAAATGCTACTTCAGTCTATCTCTGGTCTAGCTTACAGATTGGGCAGTTGGTTTCGAATATTTGATCAGTTCCTCTTTCATAAATCTTTAAGAAAGTTCACAATTCCCATATCTAAAGTCTCTTAAAGAAACTGTTAAAGTTGTATTGTCAGAACCCATTTATAGAAAAACCAATAGCAAACCTAGAAGCTTGGCTTCAGAAAGGATTCGTTACGCTAGATCAAATCCTGATCCAAACCCATCACCTATGTTTGAAAATCGTAATTTGATTCCTAGGATTCTTAGAAGACAAGAGAGCCAAGAAAATTATGCTATTTCTCGGCCTCTATTCAGATCAAAACCCTGTCTTGTGAGGTGGATCCACTTTGAGGATGAACCTTTTGCTGAGTATTTTGAAAACTCTTCATTTGTAACCTTTTCGGAATCTGGGTTGACCCACGTAGTTCAAGATCCAATATTCATTGAAAATTTGCAGCTTGAAGTTGTTACTTCACATCTTGACATACATCTGCAGAACTCCATCCCATCTGAGCTTACCTCTAAAAAAACACCAAATATTTTTGTGATTACTACCACTTCTCCGAGTTTACCATTAGCACCTCAGCCCTCCCAACCTCAAGCTACCACTTCCACTCCTCCATCTGTTATCCATATTCCCATTGTAGTCCCTACTACACCAGGTGTCACATATATTCCCGCTATCATGGAAAACAGGTGTACTCCTCTAAACTTACCTGCCAATCTAGGGGCTATGTCCCAAGACTATCAAATTAAAATCACTCCTTTTGATGGCACAGGCACATACACAGCTCAACAGCATACTAAGAAAATGACAGATTACTTTGAAATATATGAGGTTGATGCTGATGATGTTAGAATGAAAGTTTGTGTTCAAAGTTTTCTTGGAGATGTTATAACATGGTTTAGAGCCTTCCCAGAAAACAGTATCAATGACCCACAAGCTCTTTATCAGACCTTCTTGAATAGATGAGAAAAGAAGAAAGATCCTCTCCACATTTTATCATAATATGAAGGCTTAAAAAGAGGTACCCAAGAAACTGTCCAAAATTACTATACCAGGTTCAACAATGTCTACAATGCTATTCCTCAAAATCTCAGACCTCCTCCAAACTTGACCTTGATCAAATTCCCTGATGCATTTGATTCTGATATGGCATACCAACTTAGGGAAAGAGCTTCTCGAGAATTAGAAGAGATGCAGAGCATAGCTGTCAGCGTTGAGGCCAACCTAATTTCTAAGCGAGCTCGAGCTAGAGCTGAAAGGAGGACACCTTTCAAAGAAGAACCTTCTGCCTTTGAACAGAAATTAGATGCTATTATTAAAGGAATGGATAGGCTTGGTGATAGAGTAGAAACAATTGAGAGGAAATCTCCTTGGTATGGTCAACCAAGCAATACTAGGAGAAATCCAAATTTTAGGAAAAATCATAACCCTAATACTGGAAAGGTTGGGCCTGACCAAAACATTAGGCCCCCATTCTAGGAAAATTATGCTCAAGCCTCAACTTCTGATGAACCAGCAGAAGACACTCAAATTAACTTAATGGGCCTCAACAATGAATGACAAGTTTTCTTGACCCAAGAGGACCAAGAAGCTCACACTCTTAAGCAATTCCAAACTCAGTCAGGTGAATCATTTGATTTTAGAGAGGGATATGATACAACCATTTATGAAGTCCACAAGTGATACAATCTGAGGAGAAGAAGAATAGATGTACCTGAAACCAACAAACAAAAAGATGCCAAGCAACCCAACAAAGCTAAGATCAATAACCCCCCTATACAAGTCCTTCCTAGAACAGGTCCTAACCTAAATAATCCAATAATTGAAGATGTATCAGACAATCCACGACCTAACAGACAACCTTCCACTTCCATTCCTCCCAAAGGAAATGTGGAAGAACCTCCAGAAATTGATTTGGAAACAACTTTTAGCTCAAAACCCCACTCCTGAAAAAGAGAAAAACACAGAAAATACAACACAAAAAGAGAATCCCACTGTTCCAAATACAAAAACTCAAACTGAAAAACATTTCAATCTTGAGACTGAAATAGGCAAGTTAAAGATAGCTATTCCATTGTCATAATTGGCTAAACATGATGTCTACAGAGGTTAAATTAGTAGATCACTCCAAATTTCTGTGAACAAAGATTCAGTAAATGTTTTTGATGACTAGCCTAAATTAATTTTTGGCCCTAAGGTGAATGGAAAATCAGTAGATGGAGGTGTCACTCCTTTCTATGTAAGTTTGAACATACATGATAAAATACTTCATAATGCCATGTTTGATTCTGGTGTTTCTCATAACTTAATGCCTAAATCTGTAATGGAGAAGTTGGACCTAGATATTACCAGGCCATACAAAGATTTATTCTCTTTTGATTCAAGCCAGGTCAAATCTCTAGGATTGATGAAGGATTTATGTGTATCACTAGTTCAATACCCTGCCAAAACTATTTTAATGGACATAGTGGTAGCTGATATTCCACCAAAATATGGCATGTTATTGTCTAGACCTTGGGGTGCAAAGCTTTAAGGATCTTTACAATTGGACATGTCCTATGCTACTATTTCAGTGTTTAGTTAACCAAAGAAATTGTACAGAGAAACTTTAATGAAATATGTGGTAAGTAGCCAGGAGAAACCCCAGAATTTCCCCATCTACTCCATGCACTCTGACATGGACTCCTTCATTCTCTATAATGTTGAAATTGATCCTCCAACTGACATCAAGGTTTTAGCATTTGAACAAGAAGAAATCATAAACAAAAAGTCTAGTGTTCAAATTTAAGAAATTTCTAATAACAATGATATATCAGACACTCAAGAGAAACCAGATGAAACTAAAGAACCATATCTTCCTATCAAGCAGATTACTGAGACTCCTGATACCAATTATGAACATTAAATTCTCTGGTACTTAGAATTTTGTGGTTCGGTTAATAAATTAGGAGCATGAGTCGGAATTTGGGTGCACAATCTTGAAAATGACCATGCTGAAGACCATGCTTACAGGTTAAACTTTAGATGCACCAATAATATGGATGAATATGAAGCCCTGTTGCTAGGACTTAAATTGATCAAAAGTTTAGGGGCAATCAAGGTATCAGTTTTGGGAGATTTTGATTTAGTCATTCAACAAATAAAAGGGAACTTCCTCACAAATGATCCCAGATTAAGATCTTACAGAGGAACAACGATTAAGATCCTCAATACATTTCTTGAAACACAGCTTGCCAAAATTCCAAGAAAACATAATTTGCATGCTCACAACTTAGCAACCTTTGCCAGCACTTGTAAATTACCATTTGAACCCAATCATGAGTTCACAACTAAGATTAGACATAGGCGAGTGATACGTGACAATGTAAAGAACTGACAAGTGTTTTACAATGATATTTAGATTAACAATTTCATAACCCTAGAGGAAGAGTTTTCTAGCACCAATATTGACATAGACGTTGTTAGTGAGTTTGATCAAGTAGATAAAATAGAAACAAACATTTCAGCAGAAAGTGCCACTTAGAGGCTTCACCCAACAAAATTTACCAATAAAGAAATGCAAGATCTCAAAGAAATAGACATCCATGAGATTATCGAAGGAGAATGTGAAGTTATTAATTTGAAAGACAATCATTTGCCCCAAGGATTAACTCCTTTGGAAGATTTCTTTGATTTTAATGATATTCGAAAGAAACCCAACATGCAACCTCTACAAGCAGATATTTAAGACTGTAACTGAGGAACTGAAGAAAATCCGAAAATAATAAAATTATCCAAAACTTTGCCACCTAATCAAAAGCTTAAATATGTTGAATTGATCAAAGAATTCCAGGATGTTTTTGCCTAGAGCTATGAAGATCTGAAATCTTATGACACCTCTGTAATTCAACATATAATACCCCTCAAGGAAAATCAAAAACCATTCAAACAAAAGCTCAAAAGAATTGACCCTGTGCCACCTCCCTTAATTGAAAAAGAAATTAAATGAATGTATGAAGCAGGGATAATTGCTCCTATCAGGTTTTCAGAGTGCGTGTCTAATTTACTACCTACTAGGATGAAAATGGGAGAAATCAGATTGTGTGTTGATTTAAGGAATGTAAATAAGGTTTGTTTGAAAGACTATTACCCATTACCTAAGATGGAAAATATTTTACAAAGGGTAGTAGGTGCCTCCAGGATTTCACTTTTGGATGGGTTCTCAGGCTTTAACCAGATTCTGGTCCATCCTGATAACCAGGAAAAGACTGCTTTTACAACACCATGGGGAACTTTCAAATATGTTAAAATTCCATTCAGACTTTAAAATGTAGGGGCAACCTTTCAACGAGCAATGGACATAGCTTTTGCAAAAGAAATTCACGATTTTCTGGTCATATATCTGGATGACCTTACTGTGTTTTCTAAGTCAGATCAGCAACATTTAGATCATTTGAGACAAATGTTTTTAAAATGCAGAAAATATGGTATCTCATTAAATCCTAAGAAGTCGTTGTTTGGTCTAGAGGAAGGCAAACTTTTAGGCCATATCATCTCCAAAGATGGCATCAGAATTGATCTTGCTAGAATAGAAGCCATTCTTCAAATACCCCACCCCAGAAATGTCAAAGAACTTCAAGCTTTCCTAGGAAAGATCAACTTTTTAAGATCAATTTTTTAAGAAGATTCATACCTAATTTGGCCGAATTAATTAGATTGCTGAACAATATGTTAAAAAAGGATTCCAAGGTTAAATGGACATTAGAAGCCAAACAAGCATTTGAAGAAATTAAAATGGCTTTGACCAAAACACCAGTCCCTACAAGTCCAAAGTTTGAGAGAGACTTCATAATATTTTCATTTGCATCAGAACATACTATTGCCGCTAATTTACTACAAAAAGATGATCAAGGATGTGGAAAACCCCTAGGCTTCTTTAGTAAAGCATTTAGAGATGCACCGTTAAAATACCAAATCATGGAGAAACAGGCTTATGCACTTGTGAAAGCTATTAAAGACTTTAGAGTCTATATATTGTATTCCCATGTAATAGCCTATGTACCAAGTGTTGTGGTCAAAGACATCCTGACTCAGGATGGAATTGAAGGAAAACGAGGTAAATGGATAGCTAATATATTGGAGTATGGTATTGAAATAAAACTTACAAAGCTTACAAAAGGACAGGGATTGGCTAAACTCATGACTGAAACAAACTTTCAAGCCCTGGATATCAATGAACTAGATAATGAATAGGACATGGCGACTCCACAAATCAGCCAGGCATTTTTAGAATCACCTTGGTATGGTGATATAACTAATGTATTATTAAACCTGCAGGCTCCTCCAGGGTTATTCAGAACAAAGAAAAGGTTTTTAAAGATGAAAGCTTCGAAATTTTGTACTTTAGATAATGCTTTATTTTGGAAAAATCATGAAGGTATTCTATTGAATTGTTTAATAAAAGATAAAGCTGACAAAGTTCTCAAAGAATTTTAAGTAGGGGACTGTGGTGGACATCTTGACTGGAAATCAACTGTAGACAAAATCCTAAGGGATGGATTTTATTGGCCCACCTTGTTCACTGATGTGAAGAAATTTGTCACCACTTGCCACAAATGTCAAATTTTTGAAGGCAAGAGGAAACTTTTACCTCTACCCCTTAGACCCATTTCCATTGAAAGGCCCTTCCAACAATGGGGTTTGGACTTCATTTGGGAAATTCATCCTCCCTCTTCTGGCCAACATAAATGGATCCTCACTGCTATAGATTATTTCACCAAATGGATAGAAGTTATTCCTTCCAGACAAG
Organism: Pinus taeda; assembly: GCA_000404065.3. Lineage (NCBI taxonomy): Eukaryota > Viridiplantae > Streptophyta > Pinopsida > Pinales > Pinaceae > Pinus > Pinus taeda. The sequence goes on from APFE031149352.1 coordinate 133,862, forward strand.
CCAATGATGCAGTGATTATAGGATTCTTAAAAACCAACATACTGTCTTTGATTCAGCTGTCCTGAAAAGATCATAACTGACAATGTTGCTGCCTTCAAATCCAAGAAAATGATAAGTTTCTGTCACAAATACCACATCACTTTAGGTCATTCCACAACCTATTACCCTCAAGGAAATGACCTAGCTCAGTCTTCCAATAAAACCCTAATCAATATTATTAAGAAATTGTTGGAAGAGAACAAGAAAAACTGGCACAAAAAACTTACAAATTCACTATGGGCAGACAAGCTAACTACAAAGAGATCTATTGGAACTAGCCCTTATGAATTAGTTTATGGAATGGAAGTCGTATTTCCTTCATCTTTGGGAGTCCCTGTAATGAAATTACTGCAAGAAGCTCAGGTGGAACCCAATGACATTCAAAGAAGAATAAATCAGACCATCCATTTGCGGCAGATCAACGAAGAGGTATACCAAAGATCCCAAGTGTTACAAGAAAAACTTAAGAAAATATTTGATAAGAGGACCAAGGCAGAATATTTCTACCTTGGGGACAATTTTAAAATGGGCTTCCAGAAGAGAAGACAAAGGGAAACATGGGAAGTTTGACTTCCTATGGAAGGGACCTTTTATTATCCAGGCCTTACAAGGGAACAATACTTACTTTTTGAAGAACCTGGATGGTAGAAAAATAGAAGAAGGGCCAGTTAATGGCCAGATGCTGAAACACTACTTTAATCCAAAATTTTGATGAAGTTGAAGCCCAAAGAGAAGGCCCTAAGCTTCATAAGTGTAACCCTCATACATATAATAAAGCAACCAGTGCACAGGGAGATTTCAGAGCACAATCAAAAGTTATGGAGAAGGCCATCTGACCTACTGTTCTTGACTTTCTACCAGGGAAATCCATCCCCAAGTGGAGCCACTATTATGCTCATATACCAATAGGTGTCATATTTCATGATTGACATTGATGAGCTCTGTAATATGTTCATACATTTTTCTAGTTGCGAACGTTTTCCATATTGTCAAAAATCAAAAAATTTTAAAAATGTAAAGAGGGTATGCCCTAAAAGAAAAATCAAAGGGAAAAAAAAATGAAATGGTCAAAAAATGAAAGAAATGAACCCCAAACAAAATAGACCAAGAAAGTGTGCAAGTCCAAAATTCCACTACTATTTTATTTTCTGTAAAAATCTAATTGTGTGCAGCTTGTTGATTCATGCCACCATTGATGAATGGCAAAACAACTTAATCTTGGCTAGTTCATGTTTGAATTTCCTGTTTTAGAAATAGAGAATAAAATCTAACCAAACTATTTAATCTTGGCAGATAAGTAGGTAGAGTGGGTAGAATGGTGTTGCAGAATGATACTGGTTATAGGTTTTATCTCCATGTGTCTTGACTTTCACCTTTATCACATGTGCCAAGTAGACAATATACTAGAAGCAGCTCAAGCGAAGCAAGGTTTCATGACTAATTCCCCTTCATATTTTTCCCCAAACATTTACTAATTTCCCCCAAAGTATTAAGATTTGTTCTTAATATCACTCATAAACCACTCATTCCATTTCATAAAGATTGTCTAAGTAAAACCCTATTTTACTTAGGAAAATGGCCACCTTTCTCATATAAACCCCCTTTTTTCCTCTTCAAAACCTAAGTTTAAATACATATGCAAAACGTTTTAACTTAGCATTCAATTCATTTTCATATTAATTTTTAACATTTATTATATACAAATCCCTTACAATATACCCTTCCCCATATTATGTATAAAACCCCATATGTAATATATTCCCACCCCTGGTTGAAATATAACCATAAACGTCATTTAACGGGATTAATAGATTCATTTGGAAACTATTAATAACCGTTCCCTACCATGATAACATGATTAGTTAACCATCTGGGTTAATTAACAAACACCCCACGGACCAATCAAATTCACCCCGATACAATTAAAATAATATTAATTATATCGGACCCTCACATATTCACTCCCTACCAGCTTTATTACCCGTCAGTCATCCGATCCCTACTCCGCCATCCAATGGTTAACGATCATATCACGACCACCATTCCCGCCTCAATTTAAGTCACGATCGTTCGGCAGTTTTTTGTCATACTTCTACCACACGTTGCGCTCCCAACCTGCTCATTCGTCCTCCATTTGAAACCACCCAACCCCAAAAGCGGTGTGGGAAAAACCGTTTACCACCCTCTGCTAAGCAACAGGATGTCCCATCACTCTGACATCATCCATGCAATAAATGCCAAAAAATCCCGCCAACCCCAATTTCGTTAAAATAACGCGAAAATGTCATTTTCACCATTTTTCCTTGCAAACTGTTTTCCATGCAAAATACATCCGGTCGACTGTACGAGCTTTTAGCCCAGCACCCGGCCAGAAAAACTACAACAACGCGCTCTGAAATCCATCATTTGAACCTGCAAATGCACAATTTTTCTCCTTAAGCCAGGTATTTATCCATTTTACCAGTTACCCTGTAATTTCAGTTTTCCACAGGGAATTCTACCTGAAAGAGCCAAATTCAAGTTAAAATCATTTTGAATCTACTGTAAAAAGACCCCCAAGCTTGCTGTTTAGTCCAGTGTTTCCATAGAAACCTGAATTCTAGTTTGAACACGCAAGAACCAAATATGGAAGTCCCCGTACCCCTGAATGTTGCGCCTCTCAATGCACCTCATAAAGGCTTAGATTATTTACCCTTGGCCGACAAAGATTTTCAAATAAAAGAGTTATCTGGTGACATGAACCATCTCCAGGCCCTCTGCCAAGTCAGGGATAGTCATTTAAACAACTCTGACATTTTTGGAATATGGGAATCTAACCTCCCCATATATTTCCTTCCCTCAGTCCATGTTTTCCCAGACATCATTCACCAATGCTATGCCAACTATGACCCTGTCCATAGAGCAGTTATGTCTCCTTCCCAAACTGTCATTTTTCTTATAACTGCTGAATCTATCAATGAGATGTTACAGTTCCATCCCACTCAGCCGCTTGCTCATCTTTCCATGGGATTTTTACTTGAACAAGCATCTCAATTTTCCAATTCAAAGATAACCTGTATTGCTCAAATGTTCATGAAACCAAATTGCCATCCCCAAGGCCCACCTCCCTATTTGCATACCTCGTTCACTAACACTAGTAGACTTATTGTTGACATGATATCCTTGATCTTGGGATTTAAGTCCAGTGAATTTGTTGATGACATCACTCTAGTTCTGTTGTCAATATTTACTCCAGGACAACCCTCTGCTGTCAAGTATGATTATGCCACTTTTATTGCCAATAAAATCCATGACCAATTCATAAATTTGGATAGAGAAGTAGTCTTCAAATACACATGTTTTATATACCATATTTTGTTGTATTATCAGCTAGATAGCTTTCCGTTTCCCATTAGGAAGTTAGACTCAAAAGGAAATCAGAGGTTTGTGATCTTTTGGAGCTCAGTCTTCCATAATACCAGTGAATCCCCTTATACCTATAGTGAATTCATTGACTTATTTGTACATCCAGCCTCCACTCTGTTGGTAGGAGCTCCTCCTCCTAAGATCACTGGAGAAATGAAGAAGATTTTGCAGCTTTCTAAATAGTACGGGATAGGTGATTGGTACTTGTACCAAAATCACATAGAAATTAGAATGTATGGATGTGAACTCTGCACTTTCAAGTTGCCTAGATATGTGCCCATGAGATTATTTTCTTTAGAATATTTCAGGTAGATTATCAATGGAGACTTAACCCACTTTTGTAATGAAAAGAAAAAGGCTCAGCTAAGAATAAAAAACCAGTTAGGCCCTTATGTCATAAATTCTGGGGATGCATGGCAAGATGCTAAGAAGATTTTAGAAGAATGCCTTAAATTGAAGAAGAGTTTTTGGTGGGTACCTTATGACCCAAATAGTTTCATAAGTGACAGAAGGGTAAGAAACAGGCTGTCAGTTTATGTACATCATAGGATCCCAGAAATTGAATAGTTTGCTAATCAGGGTGAATGGGTAGAAGAGACTTTAATAGAAGAAATTAGTGAGAAAGAAAAGATGGAGAATGCCATGAAAGATCTTGAAAAATCCCTTGACCTGGAATCTTTTGGACAGGTATCCTTCAAGTTGCCTCAACAGTCAAGAGTGGGTACATCTTCTGCTGGAACTTCTCAGTAGCCTGCACAGGAAACCAGTAGACCAGCTACAGGAACTTCCAAGGGAAAAGAAGTGGAAAACACAGAACAGCCTAAAATGATAGATCAACAAGAAGAAATTCCTCCAGCCCAAGCCAAAGCAGCAGGGATTCCATCATTGCAAACTCTTCTAAATGAGGAAAGAAACAGGAAGAGAGACAGAGAAGCTACTCTCCCCCACAGGTGGACCGATAGAACAACCAGGTACAAAGAGGCAAAGATTGAATCCTCTATCAGAAAATGAAATTATTGAAGAGACCACAGACAGCTAGAGGATAGAAAGGGTAGTCAGCCAGTAGACTTCCCAGTGGTACAAACAACAACTAGCTCATATAGGCAGGAGCTAGAAAGACAACACAGTGTAGAAGTATCTTCTACCAGGCCACAAAGCAAACATGCCTCAGACATTAAAAATACTTTCACAGAGATAAAAGCCAAAAATGATCTTGCGAGAATTCAAATTTATGGTCGTTACCTGAAGATGGCCCCTGCAAACCAGTAAAGATTAATGTATGCCTATGACATTAAGAAAGGCAAAATGTTAATGAGTTATTTTAAGCCAAAGGTGCAGCAACCTCAGTCAGCAGTAGATTACATCCAAATGAACTTGGAGGTCCTAGCCAAAGACATTCATCCTATGGACCAAATTTAACTCCAGAAGCAGACTGGAGAAATGGGTTATTCTACACTGGCTGACAAAGAAATGTTGGCCCACCAGTTGCAAAACTCCTTGGACAACACAACAACTCAACTACATCTGGAAAAAGCCTCTTCCCTGGCCAAGGATAACAAAATAAAATCTTTAGAAGAGATCATCATGGAACTGGGACATGAACCCAAAGATGCTAAAGGCATAAAGGCACTAATCAAGAAGAAGGAAGAGGACATTGCTACCATAAGGAAACAGCTGAAGCTACCTCCGACAAGGCACCCTCAAACTGCAAAAATTATAGAACAGAAATTAGAAGAAGACATGATGGACCTACTCATGAAACTCAATGAAATATTAACCGATATAGAGTAGGCACGGGAAAAAGCACTAAAAGAGAAGCAGGGAGAGTCGACCTCCCAGCCACCTAAGGTAATCCCTATAGTCACAACTGCAGTCCCCTCAACTATTGGATCAGCATTGGCCCCAAATGTCCCAGTAGTCATAACAGAGGTAATCATAGGTACATCATCAGTAGGAGCAACACCAGGCAGTAGTACTAATATGAGCACAGAAGAATTGATAAAGGCCATGGAATAATTAAAGATACAAGTGTCGAAATTGAAACTGGTAAAAGATAAATTGGCTAAGGTAGAGAGAAACTATGATACTTCCAAAATCAGTATTGCAGAAAAAGCCAGGGAGATTAAAGCCTTAGAAAGTAAAGTCAAAACATTAGAACAAGAGCTCACTTTTGATACGTCCTTGGCAGAGATCAGAATAATCCTTTGGGCAAATATCACCTAGTGTATAAATGAAATATGGCCATCTATCCAAGTGATCTATGAGCAGATTGGCTTAATAAACATAGCCCATGAAGTAATTCATGTAGGTTTTAACCCCATACAGAAATTACCTACATATGAATTCTGAATCACAGAAAAATAAACAATGCGAATGAATAACACATAAAACACATATACACCGAGATTTCCCACTGGATCCCAAAACTAGGACTATCAGCTTGATTTTTCATTATGTTCCTTTCAATGTTACAATACATATTTATACATGTCGAAGCATCCAATACCATGGACCGAAAACCATCGTGTCCAAAACCATGGACCGAAAACCATAGGTAGGTTCGCCCAACCTAATATAGGGTCGAAAAAAAAATTTCCCGAGGTGCTGCCCTAGACCCCGTAAAGGGGGGCTACCCACCCCCCTCAAACCCCCCATACAGGGGGAGCTGCTGCCCCCCTTGTGACCCCCCTGCTGCGCAATCGGCACAACGAAGGGGGGGCTCTGCCCCCCCTCTAACCCCCTGGTACACTACGTGAGTTAGTCGTGGAAAGAATATAACACAACCCAACAATCTCCCACTTGTTGTTTTCTTTCCATACGGAGCCACAGGAGAGCTTAGTCATTTTTCTAGCCCTAAAACGGCCATTGTTTCTCTACGCCAGGAGAAATTCTCAGAGCTCACAGATTTTTTCAATGCATTTGGAGTATTCTTCAAAGTGTCCACCTTTACCAGCAACACCTTTTTGTCTTCTATCATATCCCTCACAAAGTGATACTGAACATCAATGTGCTTTGTCTTTGAATGATAAGCAGGGTTCCTTTGCCAAGAAAATTGCACTTTGGCTATCACAGTCTATCCTTATAGCTGCTTGTACTAACCCCATACTTGAACACAATCTCTGCAACCAAACTTCTTCTTTGCTTGCATGAGTGGCTGCCATGTATTCTGCCTTTGTAGTTGATAGTGCCACTACAGATTGTTTCTTACTCATCCAACTGACTGCACCTCCAAATAGGTTAAACAATACCCACTTGTAGATCTTCTCTGATCCAGATCTCCAGCCCAGTCTGCATCAACAAATCCATGAATATCCAACACTCTGTCCAATCCT
>APFE031149352.1:141177-168990 GCA_000404065.3 Pinus taeda
ATAGGAACCTTCACCGGTTTATTATCCTGCATATTAAACCTCTGCAGTATTGTCTCGACATACTTCCTCTGGTTTAACCAGAGCTTCCTCTTTGCCCGATCTCTTTGAATTTCCATGCCCAAAATATAGTTTGCAGCACCAAGATCTTTCATGTCGAATTTGGAGGACAATTGGGTCTTCAAATCCTGGATAATTTCTTTGTCATTTCCAACCATGAACATATCATCCACATACAAGACCAGATAAATAACACAGTGACCAAGGATGACCAAAGGACTTGGTAGTCCTTTACTCAGCAAAACTGTGAACTTCTCCAAAAATGCATTGACTTCCACTTGCATATCTTGGCACCTTCTCTCTAAGTTCCGCATTAAATTTCTCTCAGTTAGAATTCTTTTGATTTCCAAAATTCTGTCTGTCATGTCTGGAATGCCAAGTTGCTCCAGCTTTTCTGCATTGTGGGTGTTCAAAAAATGTATAAGACGATTAGTTTCCTCTGGCATTTTGCCTAACTGTGCTCTGATACCAAATGTAGGTTTTAACCCCGTACAGAAATTACCTGCATACGAATTCTAAATCACAGAAAAATAAACAATGCGAGAGCATAACACATAAAACTCATATACAAAGAGATTTCCCACTGGATCCCAAAACCGGGACTACCAACTGGATTTCTCATTATGTTCCTTTCAATGTTACAATACATATTTATACATGCCGAAGCATCCAATACCATGGACTGAAAACCATCGTGTCCAAAACCACGGATCGAAAACCATAGGTAGGCTTGCCCAACCTAATATAGGGTCCAAAACAAAATTTCCCAAGGTGCTACCCCGGACCCCGTAGAGGGGGGCTACCCGCCCCCCTCCAACCCCCCAGACAAGGGGGGCTACTGCCCCCCTTGTGACCACCCTACTGCACAATTGGCGCAACGAAGGGGGGGCTCCGCCCCCCCTCTAACCCCCGGTTCACTACGTGGGTTAGTCGTGGAAAGAATATAACACAACCCAACAATTCAGTAGACAAGAGCACAGTTAGGCAAAATTCTAGAGGAAGCTAATCAGCTTATACATTTTTTGAACACCCACAATGCAGAAAAGCTAGAGCAACTTGGCATTCCAGACACAACAAACACAATTTTGGAAATCAAAAGAATTCTAACGAAGAGAACTTTAATGCAGAACTTAGAGAGAAGGTGCCAAGATATTTAAGTGGAAGTCAATGCATTTTTGGAGAAGTTCACAGTTTTGCTGAGTAAAGGACTACCAAGTCCTTTGGTCATCAATGATAAGTGAATGAAACACATTGATTATGTTGATAAGTTGAATAAGTATGCTGGAAATCAAGCTATCACATCATCAAGTGCATCAACAGTGAAAGCACTTCCATCTGGCTGAGTTCTCTATGAAAACTTAGAGAATTTATTCTACATTGAGCATGAGGTAAAGAATCTATTCACCATTAAGCCTAATTTCTTCAGATATACAAAGACTGATGAAACTCTCAGAAAAATTCAGAGGCATAATTTGCCAGAGCAGAAGTGGTGGCAAGATATGTTAGAAATTTTGTAAATTTCTCTTGGGTAAGATGTAAATTTTGGGCTATTGTTCCATGATAAGATAAACGGAGATGAATGAGGGTCAAATGGGTCAAAGCGTATCTGATCAAAGTTAAAGAATATCTGACAAAGATGGAGCAGCCAATGTAGAGTATCAGTGGGAGACCGCTGTAAACCGACTTGTAGAGCCTGCCTCCAACACATCCGGAAACGACAGAGCAGCCAACACCACATTAGTTTATTTTTTCCCTGTTTTTGAGACTATTTGTCTTTATCTTTTGTAAAAAAAGGATTAGTCATCACTAGATATTATCTCCATGAGACATTTTGTAAGATATTTTGTATAAATACCCCCCCAAACGAAGTATTTGGGGTTGGTGAATATTCCTAGATTTTGCTCTAACATTGAGTTTCAGAATAGAAAGCTGTTTGAATCAACTATTGGTGGGTCTCACTGGATGAAGAATTAAAGTAGAGGACTTGTCACAGGATTCTTGAATCAACCACCAGACCAATAAGTCCCTTATATCTGTGTTTTAAATTTTTCTAGTTCCTTATATCACCCATGTTTCAAAATCTAAATGATAAAGATAAAGATTAATTCATAATATGCTTGAATGCACTATGTTTTCATCCGTTATCATTCTTTGTGTTTTATTCAGAATTAGAATAAGCAGTGTAAATCGTAATTGCTCTTGTTTCCTAATTCTTTCATGTTGATTATTTGTTAAAGAATTCTTAAACTTCTCTTTAGGAGCAATCATCCATTTTCCCTCTTTAAATAGGTTGAAGGATTCTTAACTGCCTTTCACCTAATTTAAACCCATTCCATCTACTTCAAGTTGTTATTTGTTCCTTGTTTGACTACCTTGCCCTGTGGAACCGTCCTCTGTTAAGAAACCAAATCTAGAAAGTCATCCTCGTTGACTCCATTAGCCCAATGGAATGAACTACTCTGTCTTACACCTCTGCTCTATTGAATTTCACCACCCAAAAATCAAACAAAACCCCTGAACTTCATAACTAGCCTAATACCTTTGAAAACAAAGTTAAATCATAAAGAGAGAGCCCTCTCCGGATATAGATTGGCTAGATTTTGTATCTAAAATATTGATTTGTGGTTACCTCAGCCTCCTTTCCCTTTCTTACAAATTTGGGGAAAACCCGAGTGATAGCAAAACCAAGAGGAGCTGAGAACTGAGAAATACTTCCAGAGGTGTCAGACTTGCTTTTCATGAACAAGGTTCATTTAGAGAACTAGAGTTCTACTAGTGTGTTACCAAGTGTTGTAATGGCTACAACCGACCTCCGAAATTTTTCCTTAGCTTCATTTTGGAGCCTCCCTTCCAACCTTCACACTAGCTTGTCTTGCTTCATTAGGTTCACAAGCTTTTGGCAGTCATCTAGGCTCCAAAATTACGCAATTCTGCCAGTCAACACTCCTAGGAGGAATTGCTTAATTTTCCTAGTAGCACTTCTTAGCTTAGAATTTGTGCAAATCTAGGCAGCAGCCAGCTACTCTGGCTAGAAATTGTGCAAATCTCCTCGACAGCAAACCGAGCTCCCAGCCATAAATGCACATTTTATCCAAGTAGTCAAGCAGTCTCTTGCATGTGCAGCTGAGTTGATCGGTTCCCTCTAGGACCAAGAAAAACTGGCTTGCATGCATGGGCTACTTCTCCCAAGGTAGCATTAAATGACATCCCTTGTTTTAGGGATCTTTTTCTAGCAGTTGGAGGTTACATGTAAGGATCATTTTAGAAACCTCCCACCAAGTGTCGCTTTCCATAGATTTGTGGCATGCGCACCAGAACCTCAGTGTTAGAAAAACTCATCAACCAAACAATGCAGAGCTCATTCCTCACATCGACCTTGTAGCTCTGACATCCCACATTACATCTAGGAGCTATCGGCACATTCAGCTCAACTATTTTAGGGTAAGCCTGCTTCCCATGCCTTGGGTTGCATTTCTATCACTTTTTGTGTTTTCGCTTGTATGAGTATTGTCTTCTTGATTTCTTTGAATGCCTTCTGTCATTTACATGTATATTAGCTTGTCCTAACATTGTTTCAATTTTCGTCAACATCTCACTGCTATCGCATTCATGAAACTGTTTTTCGCGAATGGTTACCGATTCAGTAACTCAACTCACTCACATGCATGTTGTTCCATTTTTTGAATCTATCATTTTCCGTTTGCATGCATGATCATTCACTTATGCTTACACTCAGTATCACCATGCATTCGCACTCATATTCACTTTCAATTGCCCGTCGGCGAGTCTGGACAGCCTTGGCCCAGACTCTGCCTCACCAATACTGCATTGCACAATCTTGAGAGGGAAGGCTTTGCCTTCCTCTCCAGAAATGTGCATTTCTACCCAACAGTTATTCCCTGGGCCTACATTGCACAATCCTGAGGGACAATGACTGTTGGCCCAGAAAATTGTGCAATACATCACTGAACCTGTAGCCATTGCTAGCTAAGATTGCGCATTACGCAATTCCAGTAGTTAGCAACCTAACTGGACTATGCATTACACGGTTCCAGTAGTCAGTCAGTCTCCTAGCAGCCCAGACTATTCCTTTCACAGTCTTAGTAGTTAGTTTCCCTACCTCCCAGCTGAAATTATGCAACCTTCATGATCAGTCACACAAGTATGTTGCAAGTCATTTCTTAAGTTCATGTTGGTTTTTGACTGACAGATTGTTTGCCATGAGTTTTAACATGTCTCTAGGTATTGTAGGTGTTCATCTGCCTCTCAACAGTCTAGGTATAATGGTTTCCAAGAGAGCAGATTTGAAGACACCATTCAGAGCACACCTTGAGATGTAGTCAATCAAATGTCTATGAGCTTGCCTACGCACGAAGATATCAAGTTGTTCGTAGACAAGAACATCAAGGTATCACAACAAGTAGCATCATGAATAGTAGTAGAAGGCAGCATACCAAACGCCGTGAATACGATGAACACAGCAAATGCAATGAATGCAAGAGGAAGTTTGTTGACAACACAAAGGTGGAACAAAGATACAAGATCAAGCAGATCCACTGATAATGAAATCAACTTTAGAGACTCGGGCTATGAGGTGATGGCACGACATGAAGATCACCCAATGATAGAGAATGGAACAAAGAATGGGTTTCATGTGCTAAAGCAACAACTCAGGAAGAACATGAAGCTGCACAAACATACATGGTGAGAAATGTTGTTTATTTCATGCAAGGGATTCAGCAGCATGCATGTCATTGTGAGCACACATGCAATCCAACCCATTCAATACACTCACCAAGGCGAAGACAAGAAGCAAGTCCAACTGGAGTTGAACATGTACTTCGGCAAATTGATGCACATGGCCACTAGCACACACTTGAATATCAACATAGACAGTATGCATGAGTGTGTTTTTGGTTCAGCCGCACCCAAGAATACCATGCGCATGTTAGCAGATGAGTTGGATGAAGTGTCCGAACCAATGCACTGGTTGCAATAGAGGCAACAGTTAGCTTTAGAAATATGTCACCATGAGGTGCATGCACACCATCACAGATGACCAAGCTTGGCATCAGCCCACCACCTTCACCATCACAAGCATATCAAAGAGTTGGTCTCATCACGGCATACTGAGTGTCAGTGATGTCTCGCATGGCTTGCTCAAGCCATGTTGTCTCACATGAGTACATGTGCATTGTAATGTTGAGTCATGTCAAGTGGAATTCAAGTGTCAATAGTTGGATGCAACAATCATAGAGTAGGTGAAGAGTCATAAGGGTAGTTGAACTATCACAAAGGGGAATGTCAAGGGTTACCCCACCCTTTGCTATAAATAGTCCCTCATAACTCATTGTATGGGCTTTTAGTTAGCCAAGCTTTTGTTAAGACTAGCTTGAAGAAAGCTTGGACAGTATTGTAACATACCTTGGCTTCTCCACTGCACAGAGCTAGTTCATCTCTTTGGAGGAGCAGGCAGATGTGGCTGTAGCATTTCACTGTTGGGGCTAGCAAGTTTACATGGATGTATTGTATGATTGGAACTTACACTTCTTTATATAATAAGAGCCAACACATTTTAATGCATATGTTGCTATTGTAGTTGCACTGCTCTGGTTGCTTTAACGATGTATGTTGTTTAACTTACGTATTTTTGTGTGAACTATTTTATATGCAATTATATGAATCTTGTTGCAGATGTGTTGTTGGTCTAACCATCACTTTGGATTGTTGACTGATCTTCTTGCCATCTTGTGATGCATCTTTGCTCGTGTGTTCGCTTCCTAGATGAGTATTGATATGGGTGTTCAAAGGGCACACTCATCCCAACCCACTTGTGTTAGAACCTTTCATTCACCTTCCTTGACTCACTACAGCGGTCACACCCTTGCTACTGAAAGAGTTATCTTACTTTCCTCTGTGCGACATCACGGTCAAGGAATTACCTTACGACCCACTCCTGGAACTCCTACACCAAAAGGTTTGAGATCTAATTGGGACTTCTTACGAGGGAGATCCCCTTGACATGTTGGCATGTCCATCACTGTTAACATTTCTGGTGCTAGAAGGAGGGGTAGATGACAAGTTGAGTCCTCACATCTGTTTTGAATCTCTACACAATTATCATGACTAACTATCGAGTTGCTCTTATGGAATGTATGTCTTATGGAAACAATTTCATCATCCTGAAAAATCTTTGGGATAACTTGTATCATAAAAAATTTGATAGTGGAGGATATGCAGCCTTGGTAAGCCACGCGGTTGGCATTGTAGGCTCATGTGAAAGACATGGATTATTCGAAGAATACATGAGCTGCACGTTGTTCATCTACATGATTCGAGGGCACCCAATGCACTGGTGTGCCATGCTACCTGAAAAATACATTCATTCTCTTGCTCATCTAGTTACAGAGATAGATTGTGATTTCAATCACATCGACCATCAAGCACTTAACAAAAAAATTCTAAAATTACGAAAATCACCCGATGAATCTGTTGAACAATTTTACACACGCCTTTATAATCTTACATGCTGATTCAAGGAATATGATATTGATTAGGAATTTATTGATGGAATATTTGAGTATCTTCTTCATGTATCTAAACCCCACTCAGCACACTTCGGTGATGGAGCTGTGCCATCATAGGTAGGCATAGTTTCTATCACAAGTGATTGTCCACCTTCACCTCATCAAACAACTCCACCACCACAGAGTGATGTGGGAGATCATGCACACAACTCGGTTGAAATGTCACATCCTCCCACCCCACATGCTCTTGAGATTTGTACATATTTGGCTTGCAATCCTGTTATTCATCATGTGGACTCATTCCATCGAACCCCCTCCTCGCGTTCTGTTGATCCTCCAGATTGTATTGTCTTGTGTTATCCCATTCCAGACTCCTCACTTGATGTGAACGAGGATCAAGTTGTGGATAGAGTTGGTGTTATGCATCCAACCTATGCCATCATGATGAGTGTGTGTGGGAATCTAAAAAAGAGCCCACTTTGAAAGATGACTCCCTTCCGGTCGCACCTCCTCCGCTTCATCCTCACATCTCTTGTGATTTTCCACTACTGGTTTTCCCTGTGAAAACTCATTTCCAGATGCTTCTACTTCTGATTGTTCACAGGAAACCTCAGATGTCAGTCGTCATTACATTGTAGAGAGGACACATCTTCCTCAGAAAATTCATTCAATCTGTCATTTATCTTTCTTGAAAACATAGAGGGTGAACATCTTTGCTTCTCATCTACCCCTCTATCCAATTCATCAAATCATGAGGATGCCAAAAAACATCCTGAATTTTTTGATCTTAGTTATCGTCATCTATTCATTTCCTTATCTTATCATGATGTGGATTCAACTATTGTTAATCTATCCAAGACATTGATCTACGATGATCTATCTTTCCATGAGGTCGAAACCCCCCAGACTGTCGAGGCACTTTAGCCCGATCCGCTGGTTATGTCAGGCCCTCGGTCTCACTTCTAGTCAGGAAATTGTTGAAACATTGAAGGCTGCTCATCACTCTCTGCTTTGTAGTAAATATCAACCAAACACCCATATTGCACTTCCTCCACTCGAACTACATGATCCCATCGCTCATGCATTGGATAAATCTTACATAGAAAGCACACATGCACTAAAAAAGTGGTCTACCTTTCTCACGTTTTCTTACATTTCATAGTCAAGAGAATGCATACACTCAACATCTACATGCAGCGTAGCACAACATCATGGAAACACCACAGAATGCATTTCATGCACTATCACTCATCTTTGTCTTGTGGTCACTTGTAAGCTTAGAGTGTGTTTGTCTTCACTGTTACATCTTTCTTGTTTGTTGGTTCACACAACTATCTTGTTCATGAACCTCGCCTTCACCTACATGGGTCAACCAATGTGCTGGTGGCTACATTAGAAGTATCACTTCACGTGAGATGACCCATGCACTGTTAGCTTAGGAGTAGGAGTAGTGTATGCTTTTGAGTTGTTTGCCTGCCTGCTTTTTTGCTTACTTGCTTGCTTGGTTACTTTCTTTGCTTTCACTTTTGCTTCTGCTCTTGCTCTGCTTTATTGCTTTTTAGTTCGCTTATTTCATTTCATAGGAGAGTGTCGCATGAAACCATGTATGACTGTTGAAGCAAGTTGGGTAAAGTGCAAGAGGTCGTGTGCTACTATCACTCCTTGGTCATTTGTCATCCTCCCTCTGTATGAAGAACCTGTTACTTTCATTCCATGATACGTCAATGGAAAATATGTACAATTTGAAGTGAACCTTGGTGAAAACACAATGCTTGTGAGCTAACTAGTGTCAGCTACTCTAGTCAGTGGTTTTTGGGTTAACCCTTGTCAGCTCAGTCAAGTAGAGTAAGGTGAGGGGGAAAACCTTAACAGGCATGTCAGAGGTATAATAAACTACTTCTCTATAGGAAAAACCTCTTCTGCTCTCAATAAGTCAAGATACCTCTTTTGCCTATGAAATGAATACGTTCTATGCACAGTTACGAAGCTGAAAATGAAAAAAATGAAAAAGTGAAAAAAGTTTGAAAAAAATTGAAAATGAATAAGGTGAAAGAAAAGAAAGGCTTCCTGTGTAGAGAGGTGATGCAAGTAACTCTGCCGGGATACTAACCAAGCTTGCAGGTAGCGGAGCCATGGTTGTGTTCCTATGCGACTTCGTCGGGGTATTGTCCAAGCCTGTTGGCAGCAGAGAAACACTAGAGATGAAACCAAGACTCTGATGACTATACTGCTTATGCATTAATATACCCCTTAGCCCCAATCGAAACAGCTGTGTTGACTTGGCTTGGAATGTGTGTCAATCGACTAAGATTCTGGTAGATGCTACATCTTACAATCAAGCTAGTGTGAAACCAAGAGGAGCTGAGAACTGTGCAATACTTCGAGAGGTGTTAGACTTGCTTTTCATGAATAAGGTCCATTCAGAGAGCTAGAGTTCTACCAGTGTATCACCAAAAGTTGTAGTGGCTAGAACCACCCTCCAAAATTTTGCCTTAGATTCCTTTTAGAGCCTCCTTTCTAACCTTCACAACAACTTGTCTTGGTTCATTAGGTTCAAAAGCTTTAGTGTTTTTCTTGAGCAAAGGCAGCCTATCAATCACAACTTGATGCATGCATTTCTGGAGGGAAACCAGCCTTCCCTCTAGGAATTACGCAATCCTGTCGTTGGGCTCCAAGATTGTGTAATTCTACCAGTCAACAGTCCCAGCAGGAATTGCGCAAATTTCCCAGCAGGGCTACTTAGCCCGGAATTTGTGCAAATCTAGGCAGCAACCAGTTGCTCTGCCTAGAAATTATGCAAATTTCCTCAGCAACCAGCCCATCTACCAGCTAGAAATGCGCATTTTCTCCCAAATGTCAAGCAATCTCTTGGATGTGCTACTGAGTTGACCGGTTCCCTCCATGACTGAAAAAAACTAGCTTGCATGCATGGTTTCTTCTCCCAAGGTAGCATGCAAAGGCATCCCTTGTTTCAGGGATATTTTTCTAGCAGTTGGAGGTTACATGCAAGGATCATTTTAGAAACCTCCCACCAAGTGTCAATTTCCATAGATTTGTGGCATGCATGTCACAACATCAATGTTATCAAAACTCATCAACCAGATGTTGTAGCTCTCACTCCTCATGTCAACTTTGCAACTCTGACATCCCACATCACATCTAGGAGTTGTCAGCACATTCAGCTCATTGTTTGGGGTAATCCTACTTCCCATGCCTTCGGTTGCATTTCGGTCGCTTTTTGTGTTTTCAATTGTATGAGTATTGTCTGCTTGATTTATTTGAATGCCTCTTATCGATTACATGTATATTATCTTTTCCTAACACCATTTTAGTTTTCATCAACATTTCATTGTTATCGCCTACATGAAACTATTTTTCGTGAATGGTCGTTAATTCAGCAATTCACCTCACTCACATGCATGTTGTTCCATTTTCTGAATTTGTCATTTGTCATTTGCATTCATGATCATTCACTTATGCTTACACTCAGCATCACCATGCATTCGCACTCACATTCAATTTTAGTTCCCCGTTGGCGAGTCTGGATAGCCTTGGCCCGAAATCTACCTTGCCAAGAGCCTCACCAAGACAGCATTGCGCAATCCTAAGAGGGAAGGATCTGCCTTCCTACCCAAAAATGCACTTCTCTACCCAACAGCTATTCGCCAAGCCTACTTTGCGCAATCCTAAGAGACAGTGACTACTGACCGAGAAAATTACGCAATGCAATCACTCAGCTTGCAGCCATTGCTAGCTGAGATTGTGCATTACACAACTCCAGTAGTCAGCAGCCAGACTAGACTATGCATTGCATAGTTCCAATAGTTATTTAGTCTCCCAACATCCAAGACTATGCCTTGTACAGTCTTTCCAGTCAGTCTTCCGACCTCCTGGCCGAAATTATGCAACCTTCATGATCAACCACAGGTATGTTTCAAGTCAGTTCTCAAGTTCATTTTTGTTTTCAACTGATAGATTTCTTGCCATGAGTGCTACCATGTCTCTAGGTATTGTAGGTGTTCATCTACCTTTTAGTAGTGCAAGTACAATGCTTTCCAAGAGAGCAGAGTCAAAGACACCATTCAAAGCACACCTAGAGATGCAGTCGATCAAATGTATATGAGCTTGCCTACTCACAAAGATATCAAGTTGTTCATAGACAAGAACATCAAGATATCACAGCAAGCAACATCATGAATAGTAGCTGAAGGCAGCATACCGAATGCAGCAAATATAACAAACACAGCGAATGCAAAAAATGTAAGAGGAAGGTTTCTGACAA
Organism: Pinus taeda; assembly: GCA_000404065.3. NCBI lineage: Eukaryota > Viridiplantae > Streptophyta > Pinopsida > Pinales > Pinaceae > Pinus > Pinus taeda. Next base: position 152,044 of record APFE031149352.1, read on the forward strand.
CACAGAGGCATAGAAAAGTTGCAATATCAAGAAGATCCACTGATAATGAAAGCAACTTTGGGGACTCAGCCTATAAGGTGATGTCGCGACATGAAGATCACTTGAAGACAAAGAACGGAACAAAGAAGGATTTGCATGTGCTAAAACAACAACTCAAGAATAATATGAAGTTGTACAGATAGATGAATGAGTTGTAGCAGGAATAGGAACAGCATTGGGCACAACGTGCACTCATGGATGAAACTGCATCCGTACAAGTTAAAGATCCATCCCAGCCACTGACACAGAGTAGGCATGGTGAGAAGTATTGTTGATCGCATGCAAGGGATTCAGCAGCATGCATGTCATTGTGTTCACACATGTAATCCAACCCATTCAATACACTCACCAAGTCGAAGACAAGAAGCAAGTTCAACTGGAGCTGAACATGTACTTCGAAAAGTTGATGTGCATGGCCACTAGCACACACTTGAAGATCGACATGAACATTATGCATCAGTGTGTTACCAATTTAGTTGCACCCAAGAAGACCATGGACATGTTAGAAGATGAGTTGGATGAAGGGGCCGAACCAACGCACGAATTGCAATAGAGGCAAGAGTTCACTTCAGAAAGATGTCACCATGAGGTGCATGCACACCATCACAAAGGACCAAGCTTGGCATCAACTCACCACCTTCACCATCATAAGCACATCAAAGAGTTCGTCTCATCATTTTGGACTGAGTGTCAGTGATGTCTTGCATGGCTTGCTCAAGCCATGTTGTCTCACATGAGTACATGTGCATTGTAATGTTGAGTCATATCAAGTGGAAGTCAAGTGTCAATAGTTGGATGCAACAATCATAGAGTAGGTGAAGAGTCATGAGGGTAGTTGAACTGTCACAGAGGGGAATGTCGAGGTTCACCCCACCCTTTGCTATAAATAGTCCCTCATAACCCATTGTAAGGGCTTTCGGTTAGCCAAGCTTCTGTTAAGACTATCCTGAAGAAAGCTTGGAGAGTATTGTAACACGCCTTGGCTTCTCCCCTGCATGGAGCTAGTTCATCTCTTTGGAGGAGCAGGAGGATGTGGTTGTAATGTTTCACTATTGGGGCTAATAGGTTTACATGGATGTATTATATGATTGGACCTTACACTTCTTTATATAATAAGAGCCAACACATTTTCATGCATATGTTGTTATTGTAGTTAGACTGCTCCAGTTTCTTTAATGATGTATGTTGCTTAACTTACATATTTTTGTATGAACTTCTTCGTATGCAATTATATGAATCTTGTTGCATGTGTTGTTTCTTTAACCATCGCTTTGGATTGTCGACTGATCTACTTTCCAGCTTGTGATGCATGTTCACTCTTGTATTCCCTTCCCAGCTAAGTACTAATACAGATGTCAAGGGGCACACTCATCCCAACCTACTTGTGTTAGAACCTGTCATTCACCTTCCTTGACTCACTACAATGGTCACACCCTTTCTACTAATAGAGTTATCTTACTTGCCCTTGTGAGACATCGCAGTCAAGGCATTACCTTACGACCCACTACTGGGACTCCTACACCAAACGTTTCAGGTCTAATTGGGACTTCTTACCAGGAGATCCCCTTGACATGTTTGTGGGTCTAGCACCATCAACACGATGTTAAGAAGAAGGGAAAAATTAGATTACTCTATAGGTTATGTGAAGGAGAGCACCTTCTTCACCTTTTTCCTCTTATGGATAAAGCTTCCAAAGTTTTCGAAAACCTTACAGCTCCTCAACCCCAACTTCCTGTTGGTTATCAGAGGCTTCCTTCTAACCCTCTCCTAGTTGGTAAAGAGATTGACTTGGATTGATATCTTGCCCATCATGCTCTTCCTGAGCATGACTCTCTTGTGTTTGTTACCGACCAACCATTGGTTGAAAAGAGTGTTGACTTGGCTCTGCCTTCAGTTGTTCACTCTGTTCCCAAAGAGAGTAGTCATGATCATAATGCTCATGTTCTTCTCATATCCTTAGCTTCTCATGAATCGAAGAGCGACCCTCCCATCCCAATTGTTCAGAAGAGTCCTTCTCCTTCTCCTGTAGTGCATGGGGGAAACCATATGGCACCCCCACCAAGTAGTTTTGTCATTTCTTTTGATTGGATTCAATTGACTACATTATGTCTCCCATCTTATGTTCCTTTCCAGATCATAGTACGAGCCATTAATATGGTAGTACATGGCACTAAATTGGATGAAGACACGTTTGTTAGCATCGCTACTACTTGGAAAGCTTTGGGTTCCCCACAGCTTGTTCCTGTCACCTAGAATTTGTTGGATATAAACGGAGGAACCGATCAACCCTTAGGAATCCTTTCAAAGTTCCCTATTAATTTGGGAGGAAAGACTATCTATATAGACATGATGGTAGTCCAAGGTCCCTTATATTTCAATATTCTCCTTGGACGCGACTATGTTTATGTCATGGGAGCTCTTGTTTCTTCACTTTTCCATGTGGTTTGTTTTCCACATGAAGGGAAAATAGTGACCATTAATTAATTATCATTCATTGGTCACCAAGTGCCTCCTATGCAACCATCATCCCCTATTGGTTTGTGTTTGCAAGAAGTGCCCTCCCCACCATAGGTCAATTATGTGGCTACCCATTTCATCTCCACATTTACTGATGATCACACCAATGGTATAGTGCATTATATACTGGGAGCATTGGAACCCGATCTATCATTAGTACCAGTTAACATGTATTCTTTCAAGAGTGTATTTCTCCTGTCTAGTGAGGACCTTTTGGGAGCCATGTTCTCGTATGGTACATGAACAAGATACATGAGAAGAGTTCCTTGTCTTGTGTCAAGCTCAATAAAAAATGAAACAAGGAATGTAAGCATAGTTCCTTGTCTTGTGTCAAGCTCGTTAAAAAATGAGTCAAGGAGACCGAGGATAGTTTGTTCCTATATCAACCTCATTAAAAAATGAAATAGATGTTTGAGGATAGTTCTTCTACTATGTCAACCTCGTTAAAAAATGAAATAACTCTCTTTTCCAAATTGAGTCTTTGATTAAGATCTCGTAAAATCCCAGTCAATTCTTTCCTGGATCTCGAAAGTGAACCTTCATTCCATCCACCTAGCTGAATGAAATGGAGCTTGGGGGGCATGTACCTCGAATTGAGTCATTATGCTAAGGGCATGCAAACTTATCTCAAGCCTAGTTTGTCTTTGTTTCAAGCTTGTGTAAACATGAAACTAAACTCAAGCATAGTTTTTCGTTTAAAGCTTGTGTAAACATGAAACAGAATTCAAGCAAAGTTTCCCATGGTTCAAGTTTGTGTAAAAATGAACCCATGCCCAATTTACATCTCATGATTACCACTTTTATGAGCTAATTTTTGCTAGATGAGCCTTGGTTGTTTCATTCCATCGCCACCATCGCTTTGGCTGATCATATGCTTTCACTTGGTTATTTTTTCCTTTCCCGAGGAACCGCAACAATGAGTGGTTTTGATAGCTAGCCTCTTGACCTTTCAATGTTTTGAGAAGCTCCCCCTTAACTGGAACATGTTTCAACCCTTTATATGACTCGTTCCTCCAGGACGAGTCACCTTTACGCTCTTTTCTCACTCGTAAAAAATTAAACGATTGTTGATTAGTTTTCCTTTTAGACTCGTTAAAGTAAATAAAAACAGGGAGTTTTCTTTAAGCCCTTTTGTGACTCTTAAAGCACAGAAAGATTGCCAAGCTCTTGTCATTTTGAACTCGCTAAAGGCTACAAAACATTGTTTACCCAATATATGTTTACCCCTTTTCTGGGTTGGGATAAACTATTTAGGAAAAAGGTACTCCTTGACTGACATGGTCAAGTGGTTGTCTCAAGTATTATTTTCTACCTTTTTGGGCTCGAGAGACACAAATGTATGAAAAGGGACCTTTTGGAGTTTTATTTTTCATGTCTTTTTCAAACTCTCTAAACATGAAAAAGAGACTGAGTTGCACCTTTTTCGGACTTGTTAAAATATTAAACGACATCGAATTCGTCACCATGATAGACATGAGCTTCCCCTTCCTCGGGCTCATTATTATTACTAGGTCAGATTCATCTGAAGGATGGACTTACAGTGCAAGAACGTGTTATCCCCTTCAAGCTTGCGATCAAAATTAATTGGGGTACCTACCAGAAATGGTGGGGGAAAATGGGAAATTCTATCAGTTGTGTTAGTGACTCACTCTTGAACATGACACTTTCTACTTTGTGTCAAGTTGGGATATCCACATATCATTGTTGACTTTCCTAGGTTGGGCCATTCATTTTTTCCTTTCCATTTGATCTCTACCACATCATCAAGACCTGTGATCTTATGGATCCAAAATCTACCAAACTCTGGAGTCGTGTCATCGATATGTTCAATAGTTATCTTTCTGCAGTTACACTCATTCATGATTCTCTCTATCATCCATAATCGTTACATCCCTTTGTCTTGTGTCAATGATGTGGGATACATCAGGGCCCTCCTTCGATAATGTCACTTCTTGTCGACTTCAGCTTGTTACACAACATTTTGTCATTGTCCCTGTACTTCCTGTTCCTTGATCATAGAGGACCTCTACAATGAACCCCTCATACTTTGCCTTCATGAAGAAACTCCCATTATGTCCCTCTTCATGAGTAGATCATTTCCCTTTCGCACCATTTTCCCTAAAACATCTATTTTGCCCAGTTTACAAGATCGGCGCTAATGAATTTTGTCTCCCCCGCACCAATGTGTAGAGATTAGCACTATTCCCCATGCCGATCAATGCGACTGAGATTTATTCCAGTCGTGCCGATCCTATTATGGAAATTTTTTTAAATTAGAACCAAAGCTTCCAGCTCTAGAAGCTTCGTAACGGATGTCTTGTAAATGGTTTTGCCGGATGGGGTCAAGGATGACAATTTGGGCTCCTTTCCCCTATAATGATGGAACTACCACAAGGGATAAGTCTTTCTTCCATGAGAATAGGATCCATCTCCTATCCATATTTCCTATATAAACCTCCCTTCATCCGAAGCACAAGCTAGTTAGAGTGTTGGTTGAGTGTGAGTATACTATTTTGATTTTACAAGCAAGCTATTACTAGTTGTAGCCATCTAGTTGTATGAGGGAGAAGTGTGTTTGGTTTGGAGTGAAGTCCAAAGGGAAGATCCTTTAAACTATTGTTGTTTGAAGCCATCATGCAATGCTAGCATAAGTGTGTGGGAACCTGGTCTTGTCAGAGGAATACTGCAACGTCAAGACAAATAGTTGTAATCTCTCTTTGATATTAATAGATGCAACTATCGATTGATTTTCTACATGTTTTGTAATATTACATATTCGTGTCTTGATGCTTCTTGACTTGTTAAGTAGGTTGAATTACAATTTGTCTATTATTATGTTTGTGTGTTGTTGTTGTTTACTTGTTTCAGGAACTTGAAGAAGGAAGCAAGAGACTGCTAGAGCAAGCAAGCAAGGACATCATCAAGCAAGATAAGCGACCAAGAGGTAGGCCCTATTGATTGATTCTAACCTAAGGAAATCTTCCATAGAATGTATCTGTTGTGGTTAGACCCATTATTGGGCTAGAGGAATTTGTCCATGTCCGCACTTATAATTTTACTTCAGCACAAATTGGTGACTCTGTTGGGGAGATCCCGTCTTTTTTCTTGTTTTGGATTTCATGATTTCATGAGAACTTTGCTAGTTTCACATTTTCCCTTTGCTTCTGTCTCTTTTCTCTTGTTTATTGCCCTAAGTATAAAATTCATCGTAGCAGATCTGGTCCCAGTTTTGAATTTTTTTTATTTTTCCTTAGTTCCCTCGAACAACGCATTTAATCAGCTGATAGTCACACCAACCAGTGTGAATTACGGAGGAAAAATCGCGCCGACCTGCCTCTGGCACTTGTTGCTAGTTAGGCAGTCAAACCAACCCACCTCTAGCGCTTGTTGCTAGTTAAGCAGTCGTGCCGATCCCTGTAAGTGAAGATTAGGGCTTAACCCCAATCTTGGCCAGTGTGTTCTGCTCTTGTGATTTTGACCCTGTAAGCCTTCTGGACCATATTCTCGCTAACTAGAAAGCTTCAGTTAGCTTACTTTGTGCGCTTTCTTGGTTTATCCCACCCTCTGATGTGTTAAGTCTAGCCCTGTGTGATGTTCTTTTTTATTTTTTCTTTGAATCCCTCGATTGCCCACATTTTTGGCCAAAAAGTCGTGTCAATCAGCCATCAGTGCTAGTTGTAGTACTGGTCAGTCGTGTCGATCGGTGCTAATTTTGGCGCAAAAGTCACTCCAGTCTCAGGGGTAAGAAAATAAATCAAAATTTATCCCATTCCAGGGCCAGTGTGTCTTGACCCTCAAACTCTCCTCTTCCTCCTAGAAGTGACTAGGATGCTTTGTTTTCAATTGAATAAGTAAAAGAGTCTCATTTTTTCTGTTATTTCAAGTGTCTCTTTTCTCTTTCTAGCATAGATTACATTGCTTGGTTTGTCGATTGAAACATTTATGTGTTTGGTCTATTCAATTCAGGGAAGAAATTGCTTTTAGCTTCACTTATAATACCTTAGATTTTATTGATTCTTGTTTGTTCAGAATTGCAAAAATTTTCATTTAAGGTGCTTTATGTGAAAGATTCGTTATGCATTTTATGAAAAGGAGAACATCATTCTAGTTTACTTAAGTGAAAATATTGCATTAGTAGTGTTATTGAGAAGCTAGAATTGCATCATCATAAGCATTGGAAATAAAATGAAACTTATTTTGTTGTTAAGGGAAGATTAAGTGCATTTAATACATGTATTAGATAAAGATTTAATTCTTTGATTGTTGCATTGATTTTGTGTTCCCTATCTCTCAATTAGTGTTAACTTTCATCGAACTCAAATATCTTTTCTCATATAGTTGCATATAGGAGTTTTCAGATGACAACGGTAGGGCCTTGTAATTGAAACCTAATTCAAGGTCAACCATTAAAATTTATTGAATTAACCTAAGGAAGCATTGAAACATAACTCTCAAATTTAGTGGTCTAGGCTAGAGACGTGTTCCGGCGTCTTTAAACGTTGCAGTTGGCGTTCGATTTGGAATTAGACAATGATAGTATGGATTTGTGCTCCCCGTACCATCAAGTATATAATGGGAGACCTCACTAGACTACAATCCTCTTATCCTTAGGAAGTTGAGTCGACCACCTTGTAAATGTGATACACCAAACATAGCATTCGAGGAGATTTCCTACTCGTACTTCTTGGTTCATCGAGAGGTATTTTGCAGTTCAGGGTTGCCTAGTAATCCTCTTTATCTAGATCATCTAGAGAAATCATTTGATATTTTTGACTCATTAAACTTAAAAGGTCATTGAAGCGCTTGTCCTTTCGATCTTGTTTCCAATAAAAAGTGATAGACTCACCTTTCATCCTTTTCTCAACTCTTAAAATATGAAAAGGCATATTTTTGTTTCAATGTCTTAAAATTAACTGCCCACGAAATTTTCCTGGTTAAATTTATCTTCCTTAGTGTTTCTTTAGGGTTGATTCCAATGGCAACATTCCTAGAGTCTACCAGTCAAGGGTTCCCCTCAGATGGGAATCCTAGTCCTTTTCCTTCTTTTGGAAATGCCGGGGCTCCTTATATGGCAACGTTATCCCTCCCTGAGTTAACCATTGGTTTAACTGTCTGGTTATTTTCGACTTTGGTGATCCTTAGTGTCCCAAATCTTATGCTTCCATCTCCTTCATTTGAATCACATCACGTTGATTCTAAGGTTGACCTCTCACCTTCTTCCCCTATTTCTTCATCTTCCTCTTCTACATCGCCTGGTGAAAGTTTCAAATCTAGTAACCAAGAGGTTAAGAAGAAGAAGAAGATGAAGAAGAAGAAGTCAGATAAGAGGAAGGTCCACCATGCAGATGTTACTCCAAATGCACCTCCTGTACACAAACCTTTTGATCCTCCACAGAAGGTCAGATTCCCTTGTAAGTTGTATAAGGGCGACCATCTCCTTCGAGACTGTCCTTGCATTCCCAAAGTCTTAGAGGTATGGTCTCAAAACCTGAACCGACCATCACCATTGACCTCTGGATATCATGTCAATGCTACGCCTCTAGCTAATGATGATAAGAATAAGGGGAAGATTAGATTCCCCTATAGGTTATGTGAACGAGAGCATCTTCTTCACCTTTGTCCTCTTGTAGATAAAGCTTCTAAATTTCTGGAAAACCTTGCAGCTCCTCAACCCCAACTTCCTTTTGGTTATCAAAGGCTTTCTTAACCATCTCTCGGTTGGTAAAGATATTGACTTGAATTCATCTCTTGCCAGACCTACTCTTCTTGAGCATGACTCTCTTGTGTCTATTTCTGACCAGCCATTGGTTGAAAAGAGTGTCAACTTGGTTCCGCCACTAATTTCTCACTCTATTCGAGAAGAGAGTAGTGATCATACTGCTCATGTTATTATCATCTCCTTGGATTATCATGAATCGAAGAGTGACCCTCCCATCCCGGTTGATCAAGAGATTCATTCTCATATTCCTGCATAGCATGGGGGCAATCATATGATACCCCCACCGAGTAGTTATGTCATCTCTTTCGATTCTAATCCATTGATTGCTTCCCACCTCCTATCTTATGTGCCTTTCCAGATCATAATACAACCCTATAATATGGTAGTACCTAGCACTATATTAGATCAAGGTGAATCTATTAGCATCATTTCTTCTACTACATGGAAAGCTTTGGGTTCCCCACAGCTTGTGCCTGTCACCCAGAATCTGTTGGCTTTTAATGGAGGAACCAGTAAGCCCTTAGGAATCCTTCCAAAGTTCCCTAATATTTTGGGAGGAAATATCGTCTATATAGACATGATGGTAGTCCAAGGTCTATTAGATTTCAGTCTTCTCCTTGGACATGACTATGTTGTTGTCATGGGAGCTCTTGTTTCTTCACTTTTATGTGTGGTTTGTTTTCCGCATGAAGGGAGAATTGTGACTATTAATCAACTGTCGTTCATTTGTCAGCAAGCACCTCCTTTGCAACCATCATCCTATATTGTGTCTTGTTTGTAAGCAGTACCTTCCCCACCACAGGTCAATTATGTGGCTACCCATTCCATCTCCACATTTGTTGATGATCACATAAATGGTATAGTACATTATGTACTTAGGGCATTGGAACCCGATCTATCTATCGTACCAAATGACATGTATTCCTCCCAAAGCGTGGTTCTTCCCTCTAATGAAGACCTATTTGGAGTCATGTTATCATGTGTTCCATGATCAGATGGATGAGGATAGTTCCAAGTCTTGTGTCAACCCGATTAAAAAATGAAACAGAGGGTGTCTTGTGTCAAGATCATTAAAAAATGAAACAAGGGTCTCAGGGATAGTTCTTTTACTGTTTCAACCTCGTTAAAAAATGAAGCAACTCACTTTTCCAAATAGAGTCTTTGATTAGGATCTCGTAAAATCTGAATCGAGTCTTTCCTCGATCTCGAAAGTGAACCTTCATTCCACACCTAGTTGACTGAAATGAAGCTTGGGGGGCATGCACCTCGATTGAGTCATTATGTTGGGGGCATGCAAACTTATAGCAAGCATAGTTTTTTGTTTCAAGCTTGTGTAAACATGAAACTGAATCCAAGCGGAGTTCTCCATGGTTCAATAATGTGTAAAAATGAACGCATGCCCAATTTTAACCCTTAGTGATCGTCGTTTTTATCAGCTAATTTATGCTAGATGAGCCTTGGTTGTTTCATTCCATCGCCACCATTTGTTTGGCTGATCATATGCTTTCACTTGATTATTTTTCCTTTCCTGAGGAACTACAACAATGAGTGGTTTTTATAGCCAGTCTCTTGACCATTACATGTTTTGAGCAGTTCCACCATTGTCGGAACCAATTTCTACCCTTTATACCACTTGTTCCTTTAGGACGAGTCACCTTTAAGCTCTTTTATGACTCATAAAAATGAAAATATTGTCGAGTATTTTTCCCTTTTTTACTCATTAAAGAGAATAAAAATGGGGGGTCTACTTTCAAGCTCTTTTCCGACCCTTTAAAATAAAAAATATGGTCGAGCCCTTGTCATTTCGAACTCGTTAATAGATGCGAAACATCATGTGCCCAGTATAAGTTTACCCCATTTTCGGGCTAGGAGGCACTATTTATGAAAAAGGTATTCCTTGATTGAAATTGTCAAGCAGTTCTCTCAAGTATTGATTTCTACCTTTTCGGGCTCGAGAGACACAAATGTACGAAAAGGGACCATGTGGAGTTTTCTTTTACGTGTCTTTTTCAAACTCTCTAAACATGAAAAAGACACTGAGTTACACCTTTGTCGAAATTGTTAAACTATTAAACGACATTGGATTAGTCACCATGATGACAATGAGCTTCTCCTTCCTAGGGATCGTTAAACTTACAAGGTTGGATTCGTCCTAAGGATGAACTTACGTGCAAGCTTATGCTATCCCCTTCAAGCTTGCGATTAAGAAATAATTGGGGTGCTCGCCAGAAATGGTGGGGGAAAATTTGGAAATCTATCGAGTCATGTCTGGAGCTTACTCTTGAACATGGCACTCTTTGCTTCATGTTGGGTTGGGACATCCTCCTCTACATCATTGACCTTCCTGGGCTTGGGCCATTCAGTTTCCTTCCATTTGATCTCTGCTATGTCATCATGACCACCGATCCCATGGATCCAAAATTTCAAACTTCCAGTTGTGTCACTAATATGTTCAAGAGTTGTCCTTCTGCAGTTACACTTACCTATGATCCTCTATATCATCCAAAATCATTTTGCATCCTCACGTCTTGCGTCGATGATGTAGGATTCATTATGGCCCTCCTTCGACAGAGTCACTTTATGTCAACTTCAACTCATTATCTAGGAAGTTGATTGTGAGACTTCCTTCTAGTACCTTAGAGCTTACATTCCCTAATGGCAAGTTCTTCGCACTCGACGACAAGTTCAAATCATTGGCTTTCGATCGAGTGATTTCATGGATGTTCGACTTCAGTTCCTGTATTCACATTCTGTAGATTGTGATGATAGTACCTTAAGAGCCAATTTCATTATTGGTAGCATCTCTCCCACTTGTTAACGTTTTACATCATCGATTGGTAATCAAGCGACTTTATAGCATGTTCGATGTCAACACATCTATTTGCATGCTAGGATCTGTACTTTGATTAAGTTATGCTAGAGTGAAAGACCCTGGACTCAGATCACAAAAGCCCAGGTTCTGAAGTGATGTGACATGGTTATGATGATATGCATGTCTCTTTCAGATTGTTGGCTGTGACCAAATAATGACGTATCATATGTGATCCTTCTCATTATTGGATGGTTGTACCCATACTTGGATCCATTTACATGATCATTCTTTGGATGGTTATGTCCATGCCACAATTCATGTATCATATGATAGAGATCTCAGTTTATGTATATGTATCTATACTTTCTTGTAGATTTTCCAATGGCAGACCAGTTCCTCGCATTGATTTATAAAGAATTTCATCCCTCACTCTAGTTCAGCCTTCACTCTTTAGGGGGTATCTGTTACACAAAATTTTGTCACTGTCCCTGTACTCCCCATTCCATGATCCTGGAGGACCTCTACAGTGAACCCCACATGCTTTTCCTTCATGAAGAAACTCCCATTATGTCCCTCTTCATGAGCAGATCATTTCCCTTTTGCACCATTTTCCCTGAAACTTCTTTTTTGCCCAGTTTGCAAGACCGGTGCTAATGACATTTGTCTCCCCTATGTCGATGTGCAGATATTAACACTATTCCCCACGCTGATCGGTGCGATTGAGCTGTGTTCTAGTCACACCGGTCTTGTTATGGAATGCTTTTTAAATTAGAGCTGAAGCTTCCAACTCTACAAGCTTCATAACAGAAGTCTAGTAAATAGTTTGGCCGGATGGGGTCGAGGATGACAATTTCGGTTCCTTTCCCCTATAATGATGGAACTACCACAAGGGATAAGTATTTATCCCATGATAAAAGGATCCATCCCCCATCTATATTTCCTATATAAACCTCCTTTCATCCCAAGCACAAGCTAGTTAGATTGTTGGCTGAGTGTGAGTATACTATTTTGATTTGACAAGCAAGCTATTACTAGTTGTAGCCATCTAGTTGTGTGAGGGAGAAGTGTGTTTGGTTTGGATTGAAGTCCCAAGGGAAGAGCCTTTAAAATTATTTTGTTTGAATCCATCATGGAATGCTAGCAAAAGTGTGTGGGAACCTGGTCTTGTCAGAGGAAGATTGTGGCATCAAGACGAATGTTTTAATCTCTCTTTGATATTAATATATGAAACTATTGATTGATTTCCTACATGTTTTGTAATATTACATATTTGTGTCTTCATGCTTCTTGACTGGTTAATTAGGTTGAATTGCAATTTTGTCTATTATTATCTTTGTGTGTTGTTGTTGTTTACTGGTTTCAGGAGCTTGAAGAAGGAAGCGAGAGACTATTGGAGCAAGCAACTGACAACATCATCAAGCAGGATAAGCGACCAAGAGGTAGGCCCTCTTGATTGATTCTAACCTAAGGAAATCTTCCATAGGATGTATCTGTTGTGGCTAGACCCATTATTGGGCTAGAGGAATTCATTCGTGTCCGCACTTATAATTTTACTTCACCACAAGCTCATTATCTGAGAAGTTGGATGAGAGACTCTTTTCCAGTACCTTAGAGATTGCATGCCCTAACGGGAAGTTCTTCACATTCGACGACAAGTTCACATCATTGGATTTCGATCAAGTGATTTCACGAGTGTTTGACTTCAGTTCCTTATTCGCATTCTCTGGATTGTGATGCTGGTACCTTGAGAGCCATCGTCATTATTGGTGGTTTCTCTCACATTTGTTAATGGTTCACATCATTGACCGCTAATCAAGCAATTTTCTAGCATGTTCAACTTCGACACATCTATTCACATGTTAGAATTTTTACTTTGATCGGTTCATGTTGGAGCATAAGACCCTGGGCTCAGATTACTAAAGTCCAAGTTGCAAGGCGATATGACATGATGATGTTGATATACATGTCTCTTTCAGATGGATGGCTACGACCATACCATGAGTTGTTATATGTGATCCTTCTCATTATTGGATGGTTGCGACCATACCTTGGGTTCAATATGATCCTCCATACAAGATGGTTGTGCCCATATCTTGGATCCATTTGCATGATCTTTCTCTAGATGGCTACATCCATACCATGGTTCATGTATCATTTATCAGAGTTTTTAGTGACGTATATGTATCAATGCTTGCTTGTAGGTTTTCCAATGACTGCCTCTAGTTACAGACATCTACTTGTAAAGCATTTCACCCCTCACTCTAGTTCGACCTTCATGCTTTAGGGGGCATCTGTTACACAACATTTTGTCGATGTCCCTATACTCCCCATTCCTCGATCCTAGAGGACCTCTACAGTGAACTCTCTATGCTTTGCTATCATGAAGAGCATGCCTTTACATCCATATTCATGTGTAGAACATTCCCCTCTTGTATCACTTCCCAAGAATCTTCCTTGAATCTTGGTTTTCAAGACTGATGCTAGTGATCAATTCCTTCCCCACGAAGATTTGTAGAGTTTGAAACTAGACCTAGTGCCGAACAACGTAAGTGAGCCCTTCATCACTCACTCTGATCCTATTTTGGCAAGTTTTTAAAAATGGAGTCGAAGCTTCTAGGTCTAGAAGCTTTGTGAATGGAAGTCTGGTAAATGGTTGTGTTGGATAGAGCCAAGGGAGTCTGTTTGGGCTCCTTTCCCCTATTAAGATGGAAAAATAAAAAGAGATAATCCCTCTCCCATCATAAGAGGAACCATCTCCCCTCCATCAAAGCTATATAAGCTCCTCCTTTTCCAAGTTGAACTAGTCTTTTTTGGAGCTTGAATAATCAACAATATATCTATAGCTTTAGCCTTCTAGTTTATGTGTAAAAAGGGATGATAGTGTATTTGGTTTGGTTTGGAACTAAAGGAAAGAAGCCTTCCGTTATTTAGGCTAACCATGAGATGCTAGAAGTACTGTTGGAACCCGGATACGTCGTAGGAGACCTGCAACGTCAAGGCTTTGGTTGTATCTCTTTCTGAGATTTATATCAATACAACTAATGATTTATTTCCTACATTGAGTGTTATATTACATTTGATGGCTTAAGATTCCTTGAATTTTTAAGTAGATGGAATGTGATTGTATGCTATTACATTTTCTGTTGTCTCTTGTGTATTTGTTTTAGGTATTTGAAGGAAAAGAATGAAAAGACGCTGGAGAAAAGGAGCGAGGTCACCATCAAGTGGATTAGCGTTCTAAGAGGTAGACCCTCTTATTCGATTCTATTTTAAGGAAGTTATAATTAGGTTATTCCATTTGTTTCTAGACCCACTCTTGGGATAGAGGAATCACCTCTGTCCATAGAGGAGATTTACCTACTCCACACTTACCTAGAGGAGTATAATTGTAAATTTACCTTATAGATCTTGACATTCCCCCATGTATTATCTTCGATTTTGCATATGTTCCAACATCATCTACTTATTTAATTTAAATTAATTACTAACTAATGAGCTATTGATTTATATCCACTTCGTATTGAGAAACAAGAGTGGTGAATGAGATAACTTATCAATGCTTAAAAAGTTATTATTTCAAAAGTGCCTAGCTGTAATGGAGAAAGACAAACAAGTGAAACATAAGCATGAATATAATCTACAAATATTAGATGATAAATATTCTCTGAGACACTCTTTTACAAAAATCAAGTGAATATTAAGGTAAATGCTTGGGCTTCATTACCTGCTTATTGGAAATCCTGCAAATTAAACCCGAATATTAAAGAAAGGTGAACTAGCTAACAAAATTAATCCTACTCCTATTCTAACTGACTCAAATAGAATATGACTAAGTATAGTCATACTTCCAGTGAAACCATTCTCTCAGTTTTATTTCTCCACATATAAAAATATCAAAAATTATAAACAGAAATAAAATTGTAGCTAGATTATCAAAAGGAAAATTCACCCTATTATGTACAACTAACAAGTTCAGGAAAATAACTTATTTACAAAATTATTACCTTGAAATTATTCCGACCATATGCCCACAGGATCATAAAAATCATTATGTACTTCTCTCAATGCTTGGATGATATTCAGAGGAAGAGGAAATAATAGGCTAGAATCAAATGATAAAGATTTAAATACTACAACTTGTAAACTGGTAGTATTATGTACAAAAGAAAGGTCAGAATATCCTAGAATTGAGGATCGTAAACATTTTTCAGGTAAATTATCAAGGTGAAAATGGGAATTAAATAACAATTTTAGAAGATTTCTAGAAACATTATCTTGTTGGCCAAATTGTAATGATGCTCTCTCAAGTGCCAGAAGTTGTGAAAAACGCATTCGAAAACAATGCAAGAATTCGCCAAACATAAACAAATAAAATCTCAAATAGAAGTAGTTGATGTTTATGCTTAAATATCTTGAGTTGATCCTCATATATGCTCACTAATGCACTTGAGGAGAGTCTAGAGTCATAATGTTCAAAGTGCTAGTGTATTGTTTTCAGAAATTCAAAAATAAAATTTAGAAGAACCATAAATTCAAACCGAAAAAAATGAAGACAAAGTAGATTCAAATTTACATTAATGTTACAAATAATGGCACAACACGGCTGGGATTTTCTTGTAAACAATTCCTTCCCACAAGTGTCAACATAAATTATGAAATTAAAATTATTGTCTTCATTCCCCTGTGGAGATGGGAAAATTTTAAGTTCATGATCCCAAAAAGGTATTTCATTATTGTAGGAATCATAGATTGGAATAAGTTCATGACCATTGAAATCACTATGATGATTGAATGATTGAGAAATAACTGAAATATTTAAACTAATATTGTTTTCATCTTCAAAAATAGATTCACTTAAGGAATTGGGAAAATAGGAATCAATTAAAACTATTTTTGAAGAAAAAGAGAAGCAAGGTTCAGTATTTTTAGTTTTCAATTCATCATCATGAATAATTTCATTACTATATTTTTTCTCTAAATAAGGTGAATTAGAACAAGGCAGAAAATTACGTGTAGATTTAAGAGAATCTTCAGGATTATTGAGAATATTATTGATTGAATTATCTCTACCAAAATGAGGATTAGACAATAATTCATCATTAATTGAATTAATAAAAACTCCTCTCTTTTCTAAAAATTAATTTGTGTTCAGAAGGATTGTTGATTGAATAACAATTAAATTATTGTCATAAAAAAGATCAAGATAGAGACATAAATAAGAGGTTGAATATAAATATCTAAAAATTTCTCTATTTAGAAAGGATTGCTCTAAAATGCACATTTCAGATTTTCCCACATTGCAGATTTCATACTGCTGGTCAATTTCTTCATAAAAATCATATTTTGCATGCATTTGATTGATTTTCAAATTGTTTCTAGGCTTTTCCATAACTTGCAATTTATTATCCGCAGAAGAGGATTGTAAATTAATTGCAGCAGATTGTACGTTGCTAACATTCTCTAGTTGATTTATTTGTTATTGATTGTTGCTAATGGACTGCGCATTTTGTTGATTTTTTTATTTCATCAGATATAGAAACATTAATTAAATTTGAAGCAGTTCTAAGGCCATCATAATTTATTTGAGCCACAACAACTTATGTTTTTTTATTAGTAGTGTTATCACTTAAAACCACAGTTCACCTATGTCCAAAGATTCATATAAAAAAAAAATTGGTTTAAGTCAATAGGTTTTTAGGTGTGTCACTTTGAAAATAGTTTTTCCAAAGGTATTGATGTGAGTCCTTGTAAAAAACCGTTAGATACCCTCTTTCATGATAGTTAAAGCATGTCTTGTCTTGATTGCATCATTCTGATTTTGCACAGTTTCGCAGCGCGATATGATTGGCTAGTTTAGCTG
>APFE031149352.1:169010-188681 GCA_000404065.3 Pinus taeda
TATTTTTCTTAAGTTAATTAATTTTTGAGGCATGTATAAAAGGAAGACAAATTAGTAATTTTGGAACCAAGGGTGAAGGTGTAACAGTCACGAAGTAATTGAAGAAATTCATTAAAGACTGTGATTTTGCAAAGAACAGCAGTTTCGTAGCGCGCTACGAAACTGCTGTAGGTGACTGTTTTTAAAAGAAAATTCAAAAGTGATGCTGAGGTCATCAAATTTTGTGAAGAAGGGCTTTGAGGATAGGAAGGAAATCATAAATGGTTGCCAAAGCCATTCAAAGAATGACAGATGTAAAACTTGTAGCATAAAGGTGAAACTTTTTTGGTTTTTACCAAAGTCTTCATAAAGTGTCTTTATGACCGAAAAATTAGGGTTTCTGGTAGGGTTACCAGAATTTTGGGTTGAACACCTGGTAGTGTCCACAAAGCGTCCAGATTATCAGCCATATGGTGTTATGCATGGTCATTAAGGTCATTATACAGCTTCAAGCACGTTTTGTTGGAAGATAAACACGGATTAAAGCAGGGACCGTGAAAACAGAGGATAAATCTTCATCAAAGGTTGAGTCAGCAGCACAGTTGGAATCCAAGGCAACCAGTTCAGTGAATGTTTCTCTGAATACATTTCAGCCACTACAGGAAAAGCACAGGTGTCAAAGACCAGGAGAAAATCATGCATACGAGGAGATGGAAGTAGAGTTCGAATAGGAATAGGACTCTATGTATTTAAAGCACAATACCTCTGTATTTAATAAGTTAGTTTAAATATAGATAAGGTAGTTAAGGATAGGTTTTCGAGATCCCCTCATGCTAGAGGAGGAGTCTCAAGTAGCTTAAGTTTTGTTTTCCTATATATAGGAAAAACTCTTATGTAAAAGAGGTTGGAGATTTTTATCAAAAAGACAGAGTTTTCATATTGGTTTATGTAAAGTGTTTTCACAGTAATAGAAAGTACACTGTTTCTTCCCAAGATTCATCTTGTGTTTCAAATGTTCAGAATGTATGTGTTTTGGTTTTATTCATCTTGTTTTACAGTTCACTAGACATGCAATCACTCTGAATTCATCATTGATGCTCAGACTTCCTGTGTATGTTTTGTTGAGTTGATGTCCTTCTTGGTAGATGTTTTGAACAGTGAGACACTATATGCCTTGGTTTCTATGATTCAGTAGCTGCTTGTTTATTGTAGGAATGTATGACTCCATGAACCCAATGGGAGAAGCTTTGATTTTGCTATTCCAACCAGCTTAAAATTTATTCACTGTTTTAAAGAGTTAGCCATCTTTTGCCCTTAAATGCATATCAAAATCTGTGAGAGAGCCCTCTCTGACTAAGGAGGCTAAACCTTAGTCTAAAGCCTGGTTTGAAACAGTTGCATGAGATCTCACTAAGTAGCAGCCTTTAGTGCATGATTTTGTGACAACAAGTAGTATTTGCAATTTCAATTTGTGGAGGATCAACATAGTCATTTTGAGCAATTCACTCTTTATCAACAATGGATGTGTTTTGTGGTTCTTCATAATTATCACAAGACATAGACACTAAATGTTTAAATCATCCAATTAATTGGAATTGAGGAGGAAAATATTTGGACCCAAATTGCATTAAAGTTAATTTAAATCTAATGTAAAAATTATCCAAAGTCTCACCTTTCATCCTACACAATTCTTCTAATTGGTCACAAACCTCTTCGTAGTCATATTCATGAAAAGTGTGAAAAAAAATATTCAAAAATTCGTCCTAGCGATGTACAGAGGTAATTGGAAATGATGGACACTAGTATTTAGCTTAACCTACCAGCATAAGAATGAAGATCCTGTAAATAACACCTTCTCAATACTGAACTTATTAGAATTTAAACTAAACTAAAGGAAATGATCAAAAGCAGAGGTCTTACCATCGAATTTGACCTTAGACAAAGCCTCAACTACCTTTATCAAAGTGGAAGTTGTTGGAATACTGGTAAAGCAAATCCATGGTGATCTTTTAAGTGGAGTCACAGTAATAAGATAAAATATTTAAAGAAAGAATTTGTTGTGGCCCTCCTTCTAGTGCCAAAAATGTTGATGGCCAAAAATGTCCTCATCAAGATGTAAGGGAGACGATCTGGCCAGAACCCCAACTAAGCTCTTATCCATTTGATGTAGTGGTTCTGACTAGTTCAATTAGGTCCAGTTACCCTTATGTAGGAAAATTAACCTCTTCCTGCAATGTCCACTTCCACAAACCTACAATCTTAATAATTCCAAAAACTCTACAGAAATATGATTACTCATCCAGTTATTACGATCATATAAAGACATTCATTAACATATATCCAGAGATATTACACAATCCATAAGCATGTAAAAATTCCAATTCATATGTACATGTTTGGCCTAATTATACATTCATTTGGTCATTCGTTCTCATTGCCTATAGGCTTACAATAAATAGAATTAAGAAATACAATAGCTTTTCCTAAATCATAAAATAACTCCCTGATTTATTCCAGAAAGCTCTCATTATTTATTCCCTAAATATTTCATGATTTATTCCCTAAATCTCTCATGTTTTTCAAGGTAAATTATATTTTTCCTTATGTAAAAAATCTTAGCTATCCATATAAAACTAATCCTATCCTAACAACCACATTTTTCTATAGCTTTTGTAAATCTTAAAGATTTTCCATCTCATATGAGTTTTCATAAAATCATAAGGAAGTAATTTTAAATAATTAATACAATTGGTAAGGGAACCAATTCCCTTGGTAAATAAAAAGAGCCCTACACTAGTCAAAATAGATTTTGACTTGGAATTTTGGATGTTCCTGCATCAGACTCCCAGGGTGAAAAGGAATCATGGTCTCCTGACCATGTATTGATGAAGCAAATCTTCCTGGATCCCAAATTTTTTTTTGTAGTTGGTCCTTTTCCTTGTCATGTTGATGCTACTTTATTTTCATCTTCTTTATTCTTCCAGGCTTCCAAGCCTTATGCTGCAATTATCTTGCTTCCTTGTTGATGTATACTCACTCTGTCATCGCCAAACCTCTACTATCTTCTTTCTTTCCTACAACATGCCTCCTCAGGTGTTATACAGGAATAGTGTCCACACGGATGTTGTTATTCCCACTAAGATGGGTGGATATCCTAGAAACAAACAATCAAAGTCAACTATTGATTCCTTTTATGAAAATAGATGAGAGGAGAACCAAGAGGGCCAACCTGAGTCTTGCGCTCGATTCCCTCTCCTTCTTGGTGGAGTTTTTCCACTCGCTCTTTGTCTGCTCAGCTTCAAAAGGACCTGTAGAATCACAGAAACATACTACTATGCAAGAAACTAAGATCTAAGTTCATAAATAATGCAGGATCAGATGTTCATTAACCATATACAAGCATATATAAACAAGTACACAATAATATGGAAGGAAACAAGAATAGATTTATTCAGATAAAAAGTAGCAAGAGGATTACAACCATGAGTAGCTCTGACCCAGCATCATTCTCCAGCTAAGAAGCCCTTCTTCACCTCAAGAAAAGCAAAATCACCCAACACTGTGAATGTACACCAGAAAACCAACAACACTTCTCTATAAGATACAAAATTCCAGCCTCTGGATCTCCGTGATGAGGGATCCATATATAGATGATTACAAAGAGGTGAGTAATCTTTTGGGATCTTGATTAGTGTCTTCTCTCTGATAGTTCCTGCTTCCACTTGGAGAATGATGATCTCTTACTCATCCTTGGTCGAAAATAGAGAGGCAAGTGTCAGAGGGGAAGCCTCTAGAAGATTCCATGATCTTCCACCTCACATTTTGGTCCCTGCCATTTGTCCATTCCCGACCATCGCACCCTAGAGAGGAGCAAATAAGCACACCTTGTACATTGGGAAGGTGATATGCATTGCACCCTCTGCATTGAGCTTTCAGTATGGTCTAGTTTTGACCATTTACGAGCAGTTTTCAGTGGAGAACTTCTGGGAGATGATGTAATCAGTTGACCTTGTTCCTTTAGGTAGTGAAGCAAGACTTTTAGGGACTTAGGAGCCCTCAATTTATGGACATTTATGATTGGGGTTGCAGTGCCCAAAAATGTCTATAACACTCCCTATGGAGGAGTGTTGGGTGTATGTGAAAAACTCCCACCCATGTTAATTCAAAACCAAAATTTCTTTTATAATTATAAGATGGGAAAATATAAGTTTTCAAATATCTTTGCGTAAAATGACTCATTCAAGGTATGATTTTTGACGAACGATCCCTCAAAGGTACCATTAGGTTATTTTAAAAAGGAAAGGTACAAATGTTGGATAAAAATATCCCATCTCTTGCTTGGTAATAAAGGTGTAACATGCCTACCATAAATTCTTATTTAAAACTCATATATTTACTAAGTTTAATATTATGAAGAGTCAGTTGAAATCAATAATTATTTTGATTAGTTTATTAGTAATTTGGTTTGTCATATTTGCCTTTAGTTTTTCATGGTTAATATGGTGGGATTGGTTGGAAACAGGTTGGAAAAATAACCGAAAATCAAATTATAGTTATCATCTTGTCCAAGAAATTCGTTGCCTCAACTATCTTAACAATTTTTTTTAGTCTCAACATAATGATCCATCAATGAATTTAAGAGATTTGATCAATGTAGTGAACATCGCCTTATCAACACAGATGTATGTATTCTCCTCAATGCTCTCCTTACTCAAGCATCGATTCTCCTCAGGGATCTCCTTACTCAAGCATCGATTCTAGAAGATATCAGTTCAAGAAGAGATTGTTCACGCATACCTCCTTGTTCTCTTTCTTAAGAGAGCCCAGTGTGAGGCCATAATGGTTATCATTCTTTTTTTGACAGATGAAGATAAATATTTTGCATCGAGGAATAAATGGCTGTGACCGAAGATGGGATCTTAGTTGCAACGCTGATGTTCTTGGTAAAGCTAAGTAAGATCATTATTTCATTTCCTTTCTTGACTATTATTAACTAGGTACCCCTTTTAGTATGCTTTTTACCTTTACTTGCATGTTTCTTTATATTTCAAGATTATATATGCACCATTATCCGATATGTCAATGTGTATAAGGAAAACTCACACTATTTTTCTTAGTAAAGAAAATATATCTCTACATATAGATCAAGACTGTGATTATATATTTTTCTTGGTAAAGAAAATATATTACTGCATGTAGATAAATATTATGATTATATATTTTTCTTGGTAAATAAATATATTTGTGTATGTAGATAAACACTATGATTATATATTTTTCTTGGTAAAGAAAATATATTGCTGCATGTAGGTAAAGATTGTGATTATATATTTTTTCGTAAAGAAAATATATTAGTGTATGTAGATAAACACTATGATTATATATTTTTCTTGGTAAAGAAAATATATTATTGCAAGTAGATAAAAATTTTGTTATTGTATATTTTTCTTGGTTAAGAAAATATATTACTACATGGAGATAAAGATTGTGTTTATATATTTTTCCTGGTAAAGAGAATATATTACCCCATGTAGATAAAGATGGTGACTATATATTTTTCTAGGTAAAGAAAATATATTAGGTAAAGATTGTTATTACTATATATAGAAAAAGATGGTTATTATATATATTTGCAACATTAAAATATAAGTAACCTTTCTTGTCTTTATATAACATGTATATGGCTTTTATGTAAGAAGATATAGCATGAATTCTCTTTTTTAAAAAGCAATTTTGTAGTCATTTTCCTTGAAGTGAATATAGATTAAAGATGGTAATTTGTGAAGTATTCTCATGGGTAAGAGAGTTCTTTTCAAAAAGAATACTTAGTTATGAGAAAATATAATAACCTATGCAAAGATGAAAATCAAGAGACAATATAAGTCATAGGAATCTTCTTTGGAAGGAATATGTTAAAGAGGGTAATTTGTGTAATGTTCTCATGGGTAAGAGAGTTCTTTTGAAAAAGAATACTTAGTTATGAGAAAATATAATAACCTATGCAGAGATGAAAAGCACAGAGATAATATAAGTCATAGGAATCTTCTTTGGAAATAATATGTTTTCCTTGTGCGTGAAAGATAAGTTAATTGTGTTGATTCCTTTGCAAGAGTTTGCAACTTTACCTTTTTTGGCAAGTAAAAAGGTAAATGATTTGTGTGTTTCATATTGGATAGTTTGATAAGTTAATTATGTTAATTCCTTTGCAAGATTTTGCAAAAGTTACCTGTTTTGGTCAGTAAAAAGGTAAATGATTTGTGTGTTGTATATTGGATAGTTTGATAAGTTAATTGTGTTAAGAACATTGCAAGATTTCACAAACGTTACCTGTTTTGGTGAGTAAAAAGGTAAATGATTTGTGTTACCTGTTTAGGTGAGTAAAAAGTTAAATGATTTGTGTGTGTTGCATATTGGATAGTTTGTTGTAATTTCATGGTTTAATGGATAAAAGGTTACCATTATTATTTTCTTAGTTCTTATGCCCAAAAGAAAGGTTGATTATGATATTTTCTTGAAAAAAAATGCATGAGAAATTTGTTATGATACTTTATTTGTTATGATACTTTACTTATGTATTGATGAACATTATATTTAATGGTTAATGAGGAATGTGGAATATTGGTTTGGATAATTACCAATGGGTAATTTGTGTAAAAATTTTCTAACTCGCATTTTCATGTGAGGATATCAGGGTTTGTTACAAGTGGTATCCGAGCTAAAGGTTACAACACTGACGCCTTTGGGATTTTTTAAGCAGAAAGGAAGTCGAGATATGCTACTAGTGAGGATAAACTCAAGTATGAGTCTAACAATCTACATATTTATTTATCCAGTACACTACTTTTGACATGATATGTGTGATTCATGTTTATAACTACATTGAGTAGAAAGTAATAAAGTTTGCTCAAAACTATGTTCATGAATGGTATTAGAATTCTGATGAGGATAATAAGCAATAAAACCTTTGTCACACTTATGAATAATTTTGAACACTCACTAATGAAAGTGACAATTAACTACGAACTTTTGCAAATATGGAAATATTAATGATACATTTAATGAACATGACTTAAGTTACAATGCACTATGCATTAAGACGGTTAGTAGGCAGTGATTGGTTAGTGTTGCATAACTATCTTATAAAACTTATATGCATGAATTGAAGTTTATTTAAACTTGTTACAATTCGTAAACAAGTGATTATGGTAGTTACTTCAGGTATCGGTCTGTTGATGACAATACATTGTGCGAAATTGGAAATGTTTAGATTGTTACCTCAACTATTATTGGCATTTACCCATTAATGAATATTTGCATATAATTTTATGCATGACAATTTTTTATGCATAAAACTAAAATGTTTTGGAAGGTGAATACTTGTAAAATGATGCATATTTATGACTAACATTGTTGATGGGATTAAGTAGTGGTAGCTTAATGGAAACAAGAAAATGTGCCAAGGTAAAATGTTGCAATGTGAATTGCAATCGTAAATGAGAAAGTATAATGTTATATGATATGCATGGTTATGTTACTTGGAAAATCAAAATGCATACAACATGTATGACAATTATGTTTGATGTCAATCTAGATATTGTGGACCCATGTTGAGGGTTAAGTATAAATCCATGGCGTACATGAATGTTTATTTTGTTAATGATAATGTGCATATGGTTCATTATGTAAATTACTGTGGGAAAGAGTGCTAAAAGATAAATTTAACATGCCAAATAGTTGTCGACAATTGTGAAAGGCTAGAAGGCCTTGGGTTGATGGCATTTTCCTACATGGAGGGGTTGATGGAACTTTATGATGTATATATGTTTGTCATGTATTTTACAATACTTTATGATTAGTAAGTACCTCAGTACATCTACATAATCTGTATCTAGTTAGTTGATCCAAACATCATAACTCTCACTAATAACTAAAAATATGCACTCTATCAAGTTGATTCATTTACATTCATTAGAAGAAATATGTTCTAAGTTTTTTCCTAAACTACCTGCCACCTAGTAAAAAAATATAATCATTTCTCGATACAGTATTCATCACGATACATGTTATCCACCCTGATAATTATATACTCATCTTCCTTCCTTTTCTATACCAACTCTTCACAATTTATAAGCAAGTATATTCATAAGTAGAATTTAACTATCTCTAAGTAATCACAAAATTCAATTGAAAAATTAATCAGTTTTGAAACAATTATGAAAGTCATAACTATATTGAAATCATTATACAATAGACATACATCCAAATGATCACAGAGTTCATAGGCAGCAACAAAAAACTAAAACATAGATTTCCTAACGAGAGTCATAGTCGTAAAATTGTACTTAATTAGCACACTTACCACCCAACCATGAATTGCACCTCGAGTTCCCCCGAGATGAGAATACTTGCCAGAAATATCAATAACCTCCATTGATTTTTTCTCAGGTATTTCATACCTTTCTTCCATGTTGTATGTTTCCCTTAGTGGCATCTCACTTTTGTGGTCTTCCACAAGCACTTGCCTAAGCCTTTCCTTAAAATCTCACCTTTATCTCCCATGATTCTTTATGCTTATCCCCAACTAAGAAACTTAGCATTATTTTATGCAAGAATCTTCTCTTCAAGTGTTGCATTCCTTAGTATTTTTAATTTCATATTTTTAATAATAAAAGAGTATTTATTTACATAAATGTTTTCATGTACCTAATGGTTTTTCTACCATTCTTTCCAACATACTTCAGTCTTTAATAAGAATAACTACAAAACAATTACAATGATAGAGGGATATTACATTGTGTGTCTAGTGCTATGAATTGATAACCCTTCCAACAAAAATAAAATATCTTTGTCAATTGTTTCCTTAGTAAGTTTGGTTTATTGGAGAATCAAAACTGTCGATTTCACTTTTTTAATCTGGTCGCACAAATATCTTTGTTTTCATTTGCAATTAATGCCTCAAATATTCCATGTGAAGACTTTCATTCAGAAGGTTTTCAAGTTGGAGGTTTTAAAAAGCTGGGAACACCATAGATTGACCACAGTTCACTAGCTCATCTCCCACCTCTTGCAATGAGTCCCTTTTAGTTTCTTGTCCCTATTGTTTCACTTCTCTAACCAAGTCCTTAACTAAAATGTCTTTACCTTTCTGAATTCTTCTATAGAATGTATTCCCTACTCATTTAGCAACTGTTTGAAATTTTTAGTTTTCCATTTAATAAAATTCTTCACATAGTATTTTTGTTTCTCTCTAGACAAACCCATGAGATCTCTCTCAGCCCATTCATTGAAAAGATTTACTAAAAATGTTGCTTCCTTGGACAACGAATCTTAATTTTGTCTTGTTTAACTGAGCAATATCCTCAATTCCCGATAAGTCGGTAACATCGACTTTATCATCATGCCTCCCCATCCTTTGGGGTTTTCGTATTCGCTGGTTGTTTCATTTCTACCATGTCCTAGGTCTATTCCATCATCGACACATCGTTTTGTGCCTCATTTTTGGATCCTCCTCTATGATTGTTAGAGCTTCAAAAGCATTTTTCCCTTGAGATATCAATTGATTTGTGGTGGTGTGTGACCTCGAGTTTCTTTTATGGGGACTCACTTTCTTAAAACATTCATTTCCCACCAATCTAGCATTATCCAGTTCCCTCTTCCGATTTGAGAAATCTTTGAAACGATGGCCATGTTCATGACAGAGACAACACTTGAAAGGAACATGCTCATTATCAATTGGTTGGGACCAGATTTCACCTTGGTAAATTTAGATTGATCGACTCTGGCAGGAGTTGGGATATGTTCATGTAGTTGGGATATGTTCATATATATGAATAGACGAGCATAGGACATATTTTGTCCCCATTTTGTGACTTTCGAGACTTTTACAAAACGGATCAGTACATTACGAATACCCTCTAATATTTCTGGGATCCAAAAGTCAACCAGTGAGGAATACAATCTTACCCATATAGGTGAAGAGAGGAATCCTTCTTTGTCATGGCTGAACCATTGTTCTCAGTGTTGAATGTACAAGTCAAGGCTATTGTAGAAATATGTGCCTCCTTCAAAAATCCAAGTTTTGTCTTCCAAATTGGAAAAAATTACAGTAAAGAAACCTTTAGTGCCTAATCTTAAGTCAATTTCTCCCTTAGAATATCATTTCTATAGTATCCAAGACTCTAGTTCCCTCTCTAAAGGGGAACCTCCTATAAATTTACAAATAAAAGCATGGTCTTTGAGTGATGATCTTTCAAGGATTGAGATGGGATCACAAAGGTCGGATTTTAGGAGCCTTGGATATACATATTCCTTGAAAACTAGTTTGCCATTTCACTCCTACGATTGACATCTTTGAAGAAGAAACCCGATCATTTTGCCCTTTGCCTATCTAACGGTGAATCCAAACACAAGGAGGGGGAACCAGTTCCCCTTTCATAATACAGTCATGGTAAGGCAAAAACTCGAAAACCTAGATTCAAAGAGTAACTCCGATTGGAGGTAAAAACCCTAGCGATTTACATTGAGATCCGCGTTCAAATCCAGCCGATAATTGTTACTGTCATACCATCCATCTTGTTTGTTAGTCCTTTTGATATGTCATCATCAACTACTAACTTTGCACTTATAATATGACATCACGAGAATACGACGCTTGTATTTTAGTATATGACATCACAAGAATACGACGCCTGTGTTTTATTACTAAAGTAATATACCAAAATGTGAATAAAACTGCACTACAACGTCAAAAACGTACCTAATGTGAATGAGATTGCTTTAAAATTAAAAGGACTTGCGTAATGTGAATGAAATTGCTTTAAAATTAAAAGGTTGATGATAAAAATGAGGAAGCAATATCTGAACGAGAGTATAATTTTTAATCTTTACGAAATTTCTCTTCTTATAATTTAACTTTATATTTGCCAATATATGAAGTAACATTACTTAAAAAAAATTCACCTCTATATGAAAGGTGACTAATGCTCTCCAAAAAACTAATATCACATGTTTTATGATTTCTTAAAAAATTTACATCTCTAAATAGCAGCAGAAATAATATGATCAACATGCTGCTCAAATATTTAATTTGAAGCGCATTATTGTGAAAGACGCAACCAAAAGCCCATTAGCTACGTAGTAATTACAAAACAAAATAATGACCTCATGAACTACGCAGTAATTACAAAAAGTTCTGACCCGATGGACTACCTAGTGATTACAAAAAGCTTATGATCTAACGAGAGCGGTAAACGATTGGTTGGGTTGTCGGAGGCTATCAGTTAGGTTTCCTACAGTTTGTTCGGATCTCTCCGCTTGTGCCTGTGAGAGGATTGATGTTTCCCATATTCACCATAGCAGCAGCAAAGTCCGTGAAAAAGGTGTTCTGTTTGGTGCTGTAGGTAGTAACCATGGAGTCTGTAGAACCTCCGTTATACAGCTGCTGGTCCGAGTGGAGAAGTCCCTTTTGGTTTCTCAGATTACTGTAGTAGTTGTTATCAAAAGTGGTTGGAGTAAGGGGGTCCAAAGGCGAGAGATTATCGTCGCTTCCTGTACTCGGGCAGTTTGTCTTGAGGGAAGTGGCTAGTGCTGCGTCAATGTTGGATTCGTTGTAGATGCGAGTCCTAAAGTTTGTGCACCGCGCTTGACCAATGGTATGCGCACCTAGTTCAATAACATATTGCGAAATAAAATTTCAGATCATATGGTTAGTCTATCTTAATCTCCATGATATAAACATTTGGAGGTGTGTTGGGAAATATTATATACCTGATAGAGCAACCATATCCTTAGTTGAAAGACCCTTAGCTTGAAAAGATGAGATGAGAGCGCTGAGGTTGGAAGTGGGAGCCGGAATGTTGGTGTTTGCAGCACTTAGGCTGGCAGTCCTGGAGTCTCTCCTTCCAAGCATCACTATCCATGTTGGGCCTCCCAACTGCGATCAACAAAATTGAAGATCAAATCTAATGAACACTTCCATTAAGCAATATTTCTCTACGCACACGAACAGAACGAGTATCAATTTTTTCTGAGTGTAGAGTTTAGACAATACGTGTAAAGTGTGCAGAAAATTTCGACAAAATAAACCATTAACCACAATTAGATATCTCGTTACATATTTCTGAATGAAGGAAACTTTTCTAGCTACCAACATAAGCTATGTAGAGGATATTCATTCAATCACCAGGTTGACCATTGATATAAATGATCACGCACGCTAGATTATGGGAATATCTTGAATTCTGATGGTTAGAAGAGGGGTTAGATAATTGATTTTTTAAACTTTTTTTTTTAATTTGTAGTGACGTATAAATTTCCTAGTTGAAGTTAAATTATCTCTATGAATGTGAATTAAGATATGAATATGAATTAAGATAGTAAAAAGTATACCACCAGCCTCTCACCAGCCACACTTAGATGAGTGGAAAGAGTTACAGATTCACTACAATTAAAGAAAACGAGTAAAGTTATTTCAGATAAGGATTTAGGAAATATTTAGGAATTTAGGAATATGACAGAGCTGAGAGCGACACTAATTTTTTAAATTCATTTTTATTGGTCTATTTTCAGAATTTTCTGGAAACAAGAATTGGTCCTAGTTTTATTTATTGCTGATTCAACATGGGTCTGATTAGGCAGTGTGAAATATTTAAGCAATCAACAATCGACCTAAAAATATCTGTTAAATCAATTTACACATAAAAATACCGCTTAAATCTAACTAGACAGTAAACTGAATTTAATTTCAAAATTAATTTCCTTTTGATTTCACCTAGTTCTTTCAAGCTTGTCTATGATTCTTTCCGCCTTTCAAATTCTGAAAATTTCCAAAATATACCATGGAAATAAGGATGACAAAAGCAATTGATAATTACTTCGACAACAGAATCTCTAGCAGCAATAGCCAAAATATCTGCGCATGACACAACTCCACTGCAAACTGCTTCCACTTGAGACTTGATGGTGTCTATCACATCGAAACCCCTTGCCGAATTGTTGTTGGGAACGGCGGTCTTTTCTCCAGTTAGAGTCGAAGAGTCGTCCAGCAGCACAGACCCATCGCAACCCTGCAAAAACTCTTGTTTTTCACAATCACGGAAATACCGAAATCTAGGTCTACCAATCTGAAAAAAAACAACAAATGGAATTTCAAACGAGGAACTGACAAAGAAAAAAATTAGATTACATTAACGAAGCAGTCGTGAAAGTGAAGGCGAAGGAGTGATGCCCCCATGCGCTTCTCTTTGGCCACCGCTTGCTTCACAGCGGCCTTCACCGTCGAGAGGGCCTTGGGACACGACGTATCATAATACGTTGAGCTCAACTGGGCGTACGCGTTTGCCGAACACAAAACCAAAACAATACAAACGAGAAATCTCATCGGTGTAGAGCAGGCCATGCTAACGAAATGAAAATATAGCGGCACAATAAAATGAAATCGAAGATATGAAATGCAGCGGAATACAAGGAAATCAAAGAAAATGGAACGCAGTGCAATGCAATGAAAACTTGGGCGGATTTGAATGGTATTTATAGTTGCAGGGATTCAGCCCGTCGAGTTCCAGTTCGCGGGACACCGACATTAACGCGTCAGGAAACACAGCATTTTCAAGCTTCTTTCTGGTTACTTTGTGAAAGGGTCGAACTCTCGATCCCTACGATTATTCGGTTCTCAACGCGTAAATTTGGTGAAAAGTGGGACCGATCTGCCAGACGCGCTCAGGCCGACCAACAAAGAATGAGAACCTCTTAGAAAAAATTCTCTTTATATCATGTTGCTAAGGGTTGGGGAATACATGAGAAACTTCACAGAGAGGATGATGTAAGGCTGGGGAATACATGAGAAACTTCACAGAGAGGATGATGTAAGACTTCTATGTATTTTGTGGGAGAAAATCTATTGCTAGGTCAACCTTGTCATTCCTGGAACGTCTACATCATCCTCTGGCCTAGCAATTTAAAATTTATACGTAATAACGCGTAAGTGTATCTGATATATGGCAAAGTCAATAACGTCTCCAAATCAGACGGAAAATAACGTACTTTCCTTTAATAACACTCTGAGCCAAAAAAAGAGGTATACGCCGTTCACACTTATCTCTGTAAAATGTAGACTGCAGTTTAAAAATTCAATATATAGAGAGAGCTTCAACAAGGCTTCACAAATACACATTTGATTTTAGGAAATAAAATAATTAACATTATTAGAAAATAAAATAATTAAATAATTAACATACTTACTGAAGTATATATATTTAGGTAATATTATAACTATAATATTTAAGTAAGTAATATTTGTAGAACATTAATGATGATTAAAATATTAATTTATTTATTATAAATTAATAAAATTAATATATTGAATAAATACTTGAATGGAGTGACAATAGGGTTATGAGAAATTTTATGTATACTTCTTGATATTATACATAGATGGAATTGATTGGTTGCATGAGTGGAGCGGCTAGGAGGGGTGTGAGCTCTTTTTATAAAAATCTTATAAAAAGTTCTTGACAATATATTGCAAGGGATTTGGGAATTTATGTGGAAAATGGCTATAACATTGAAAAATCGGGGGTTTGCTGTGGAATGTTATTCTCGCTTCAAAGGGAAGGGTGAAAACCAAGTGTTTGGTGGGCAGTGTTGTTCTCGCCTCGAAGTGAGGTGTTCACCAAAAGTGATAGTAAACTCTAAGTTTATGTTGTTTCACAATAGATTGGAAGGATATCATTAACACATGAAAGACTATGCCCTAATTTGTACATTTATTGTCATTTGGCTGAAGGAGTGAGATGTGATGAAGTGGATTCAGGTTAAATGACAGCGGAAAGCCAAATTGCTCTAAAATTAGGAGCAATAGTTTTTTCACTGTAATCTTCTCCAATTTAATGGATCTAGCTAGGGTTTTTGAAAATGACCCCTATTTTTCAACCATGTTGTTTTTTAAATGAAATTTTGGGAAGAGTGATATAATCTCAAGAAAGAACAATTTCAAACAACTCCAATTTGGGTGTGCTTTTCTCACTGCCAAATTGTTGGTTTTTGTTAGCTACTATCAGTATTCAAGTCAACCGAATCAAAGGAAATAAATTTAGTGAGTTTGGTCACTATAAAAACATGTCTCCTTAAGGGAAGAATGATAAAAAGAGGAAAGGAAAGAAACATGCTTTAGCAGTAGACATTAATGATGATGAGTATTCACAATAAAATAAATCAAAATATCATAGAACAAATGATGATGAAAACAAGGATATGTTTGAATTCCAATGGTTTCTACAAATACGTAAAAACAAAGAGGGAGATGAAAATTCCCTACAATCCTCAAATTATAAGTACTTTATATCTATCTTCCTTAATATCACTTTATTATTAGTTAGCCTATTTCCTTTGCTTCTTTTACTTGGTCATAATCAATTCTTCCATGACCTCGTAGTGAGGTTTACAGGTATGCGAAAATTGCCATGGATTTGATTATGAAAGAAGATGGAAGCATTGACAAGAAGGAAGCAAAGTTTGTGGCAAGAGGATTTTCACAAGACCAATATTAAACTTAACTAGAGAGATTTGTGTTTGAGGGGGAGAAGTTGTCCTAACATAAGGAACCATACCAGATGAATGGAAAAGCTTCTCGTTTAGAAGGAACAAGAAATTAGGTAGTTTACAAGTAGTAATATTAGCCCATCATGAAGAAGATGTATGAAAAATTATGTTGAGACTTGAAGGAAAGCTGGTGGTGACCTCCAAGTGGATCTACAAGATAAAGCATGTGGTATATGGAAACATAGAGAAGTACAAGGCGATATTCATGGCAAGAGGGTTCTCCCATAAAGAGGAACAAGACTATTATGAAACATTTGCTCTGATTTTGTAGGTACACTTCTATAAATATTGATTCTACTATGAATTAGAAATCACATTAGATGAATGTGAAAACTACTTTCCTCAATGGAGTGATTGAGGAAGTAGTGAACATAAAGAAACCTCAAGGATGTGACGTAAATGAGAGAGGGACTCATAATTATAGATAAAAGAAGGCATTGTATAGACTCAATTAGGAGCCTCGAGATTAGTATTCTCAGATTGATGAAATATTGGTTGATTTTGTTATTATACAACTTGTATCTGATAAGAGTAGGACTCGTATAATAGAGAGAGTAGTAGTGGTAGGAGGATTTTCTTGTGTGATGGAGGGTGATATCAAGCCTTCTTTCTAATGAACACTTGAAAATTACTCGAATGGGGGATGAATCATTAATTGTTTGTTTTAGATGATCAAAATCAATTTAATATGTTAGCTTCTAAAATTTTCTTTTGCATTTATTAGAGTGCCATATGTATTTAGTATATACAAAAGAATTCAAAGGAATTCACACAAGAAACACATCTAACATTCAACACAATAGAATACCATATATAAGTGAAAAAACCATAAAGCGAAAACCCATGAGTTTGGTTGAAGTGATGTGAAGGCAAGCTCCTACTCCCCTTTATACATCAGGCTTTTTGTAGGCTTCTACCCATAGGAGTCTTGCACATCAAATTTCTCTTGCAAACTCCAAAATTCTAGGAAGCTCCTACTTCCTTTCTTATAGGCTCCAACCTACTCTTTTTCAAGCCACTACCTAAAAGGAAACTAAAATCCCCTACTCAAATTACAAATTAATGTTACTGGTTACCTAGTCACTTTTCTCTGCCCAAAACTTTGTTTCTATCCTTTGTTTTGTAGGTTCTATTCTCTGCTTCTCTTTCTCAAATTTTCTTTTCTTATGTTCCTCCTCCTCTTTTTCTCTTTACCAGGTTATTTATAAATTCTCTCTCCTTCTTTTAAAATTTAGGTTGAACTAGCATATTTTTCATTCAAAATGACATATTTTATATACAAATCTCTATGAATATTTGTATTCCATACAGCGGTTCGAATTGAATAGTTATCACTTTGTATTCTAAGTTTGTTCACAATCTTCCTCTCTTCATTTCCAAATTTGTAACTCAAGTCATGCTAAATACTCCACAGATTGCTTACAAAACTTTAGAAGTGTAGTCCAACAACAATGATTGCGTAGGATAAAAGTTATTTTATTTTATTTTATTTTTTCATATTTTTACTAGCTACTTTTTTAATGAATACAAACATTCTTCTGAAATGTCTTCAACATCTACAAGATGGTTATTCTTGTATTTCATTTCTTGAGTTTTATTTATTTTAATTTCATGGGTAATCAACAATTAACATTATTAATATATAATAATCAACATTTGCACATCACA
This sequence comes from Pinus taeda, assembly GCA_000404065.3. Lineage (NCBI taxonomy): Eukaryota > Viridiplantae > Streptophyta > Pinopsida > Pinales > Pinaceae > Pinus > Pinus taeda. The sequence goes on from APFE031149352.1 coordinate 186,255, forward strand.
TCACTTTAATTAGCCTTGAGTGTTCATGGAATCAACCTTGAGTCTTCAGGTAATCATCCTTGTGTCTTCATGTAATTGGCATAACCATTGTAATAAACCTTCATGTGTCTTGATGTAATTAGCCCTGTGTTAGCATGTAATCATACTTATGTATTCAACTCACATCAACATAACCATTTGACATCAATGCTAAAATTATAGACTCTGCATTACCAAGATTCTCCCCCTTTGGCATTAATGGAAACATTGTTATTCTCCCTTTTTTCTTCTTCCTCCATATGTCTCCTTACTTTCTTGAGAATTTATCCTATTATCTTCCTACCTCCCCATTTGACATTAATGGAAATGGGTTCTTGTTTGTGCTTACCTCCCTTTCATCTTCAACAAGGGTTTTAGACATAGTTTGAAACCAAAGGTGAAGAACAATTTCATAATTCGTTTGGGATAGAATGTAAAATAATAATAATCCATGAGCTTCTTGCATAGTGCATCAGGGGATTAATTTATCTCAAACCTCCCAAAGGTAATTTGAAAACAAGCTTCTAAACTAGAGGCAAGAGAGAAAATACCATACTAAGTTCCAGAATGCATGAAAAATGTATTGGAAAATGACTCATACTATGTGGAGTTGAGAGACCAACCCTAAGTATAGAAACAACCTTTTTCTAAAATATGAAAATAAAAAATAAGTTTTCTATTATATTTCTCCCAATAATTACATATTTAATTCTCAATGTGCAATGAAGGCATATAATTTGTGCTATATTGATCATGCCTTTGGCCTACATGAGTTCATTATCATTTGCAAATAATAATTTCTTTTGTATGGAAGAGACAAATACCATTCACACATTTTTATTATACTAATATTAATAGTTGAAGGATACCATTCCAAACACTACTACCATCTCATAATGGTACAAGGCTGACTGGATTCCCCATTCTTAACAATTTGTAGTTTCAAAGAATTTCTTCAATATAAATCATTGTTCCATCAAGAACAAGTTTTGAGATTAAGATCATGCTTTTGTAGTATATATTTATTTTGTCTTATGTTCTTCATTCAATGACTATATTTGCTAGAGCCTTCCTTATGAAATGTCACCAACATACTTGGTTATGAGTTTGTGTATAGAAAGGTCACTGATAGTTTCCAAAACCAATTTGATACCAAACCATACAATATTATTATCAACGTTAACAAAACTATTTGGCTAACCTAGGCATTCATATTATCCTTTGCACAACTACACACCTAAGCATTTCTCTTTTGGATTAGTCTTTATCAAACAATCAATTACAGAATTGTATGAACAAAATCAATTCATTGGATACTATGATCATGCCTTGTTCATTCTTTATTAACATCACTATTTACTTTTATCTCTTGTAGGGAATCCTTTTTGGTTTGAGTGCATCGAATTTCATCTACCCTTTAATGCACTTCCATCTTCTTCAACGTATCAAGTTTGGTATGAGAAGACCAAATTCTCTTGTTTTTGGTGCACTATCATAACCATTAACACTTCAAATTCACTACATCCTTTGAATGTCAAGTTTTTATTGTCACTTTTAATGTATATTCTATCAAATTTTGGAATGAATTATGGAGTACTCAACTTCTTACATATTTCATGGTCAAAATTAAGCATTTTTGGTCCAAATCATCTACTTTGATTCCTTAACACATCCTTTGTCATATTTCATTGGTGCCTTACACATAAAACATTTTTCACTATGTTGATAGGGAGATCCACTTGATTCTATGTCCATGTAATTATTACAAATACTTTGGAAAATTATTTTGTCATTAGAATTGTCTAGCCTGTATCACGTAGAATGACCTATGTCCATATGGCACCTCGATCACCTGGCTTTCATCTGTCCATATAGAATACTTGTTACCTGCCATACCTTTGTCCATTTGTTGGATTACATTTTGGATTCTCTACGTTATGACTAATGCTACTCCATTGAGTTCCTACTGCATACACTTAGATAATTAAATAGTTGGCCCTGATATAATTTGTAGGTTTTAACCCCGTACAGAAATTACCTGCATACGAATTCTAAATCACAGGAAAAATAAAAATGTGAGAGCATAACACATAAAACACATATACACAAATATTTCCCACTGGATCTCAAAACCGAGACTACCAGCTTGATTTTTCATTTATATTCCTTCCAATGTTACAATACACATTTATACATGCCGAAGCATCCAATACCATGGACCGAAAACCATCGCGTCCAAAACCATGGACCGAAAACCATAGGTAGGTTCGCCCAGCCTAATATAGGGTCCAAAAAAAATTTTCTCGGGGCGCTGCCACGAACCCCGTAGAGGGGGGCTACCCGCCCCCCTCAAACCCCCTGGACAGGGGGGGCTGCTGCCCCCCCTGTGACCCCCCTGCTGCGCAATCG
>APFE031149352.1:192979-215393 GCA_000404065.3 Pinus taeda
TCAATGTTACAATACATATTTATACATGCCGAAGCATCCAATACCATGGACCGAAAACCATTGCGTCCAAAACCATGGGCCGAAAACCATCGCGTCCACTAAACATGTGTGAAAATCATTAACAAAACCATAGGTGGGTCCGCCCAACCTAACATAGGGTCCAAAACCATAAAGTGGGGTTACGGGTACCCCTGAAACCCCCTGTTAACTATGTGGAAAGAATATAACACAACCCAACATAATTGATATTTATTTTGTCCATTTCTACCATTATTTGGTGGTAATCACTTTGTTTATTATCTCTGAGATATAATTTTGTATATTTTGTTCTATCTCCCCTTGCGATGATAACTCTGCATTGTTTGTAGATTATACTTGAAGTGGAATGATTTTTGAGTATATTTCTACAGTGGTACCTCATTTCTATCACTTGTCCTTTTCTTGTGTGTTTGCTTTTCATGGATTCATTTGTATGTCTTTGCATATGTCTCTCAGTATGTATCTATTTATGCCTTAGAGTATGATCTTTGCATTGGACTTATGCATAGGGTCTCTGTGTTTCACTTCATCTTGGATGGTCTCTATTTGTAGTATTGGTCTATATGTTGCATTTCATCTGAGTATGGTTTCTATCTCCAATGTTGGTCTCTATGTTGAATTTCATCTGAGTATGGTCTCTATCTCCACTGTTGGTCTCTTCATTTCATTTCATTTGAGTGTGGTGTCTATCTCCAACGCTGGTCTATGTGTTGCATTTCATCTATGTAATTTCTCTATCTCCAAATTTGGTTTCATCTTTCTCTACTACATAGTCCTATTAATGCTTGTGATTTTTCATTTACAACTTTTCGAAGTGTCGATGGCCCCTCAATTGTTTGCAAAAACCATTCTAGACTTCTCTTTGTGACTAGTACAAAGACAATGTCATGATTAGAAGCTACGTTTTCATCCATACAAGGCTATGGATTTTAATTTGACCAAAAATTCTTTGAAAGAACGATAAATTAACACTCTTATTATTATTTGTAATTGAATTTATTGACTATAAAATCATATTTATGAGGAAGTCATACTTTTTTCACTAGACAACACTCATTCTTATGCTTCTGAAATCAAGGGCCTTTTCAATTTTATCATAAAAAAGACTTCAAAAAATTATATAACCATCACTTGTATACATGTGTAGGTTAAATGAGTAATTTGATATCTAATATAAGTATATATGAGCATAGTAATCAAAGAATTTGAAGCTATAGTGATTGGGCTAAAGCATTTTAAAGAAATCCTAATGATGCACAAATATATTTTGAGCTAGATTCATAAGAAAAATGCTTTGCCTATGTGTGCAAATGTTTATTTTGCTAAAAAATATTACTTGTTCTTTGTATATGTTTACCATTTTTCTAATGATAATATATATTTCTTACATACACTTTCTGTATCAAATGTTGGCCCTCTGAATGTCAAACCAACTTAATGGTTTACTACATGAAGAAGGTTAACACAACCTTTATAGATATTTACATGATAGTAGGGATATTTTTGCGCTTTGGAATTTCAATATGAATATAACGTATAGATAGTGAAGTATGATTTTCATCTATAGCTTCAAATCTTTCATTCTACTCTTCTTTTTTTTGTTTCTCATATGACTGTAGAGATTTCCCCCCTAGATTTTCCATCATTTACAAATTCCATATAGTCCTCTCATGCTCCTCTTTGAATTCAAAATAATAAGAAGAGGTGGCATGTACTCTCCCCAACTTTTGATTTAAATATTTTAATGGTTGTGTTTCCAAGGGCTTAGTGAAGATACCTAATATTTTCTCTTTAGTTGATATGAACTCTAGTTTCACTACTTTCTCATTTGCCTAATCTCTAAGGAAATGAGATTTTATAGGAATATGTTTGGTTTCAGAATGTAGCACTATATTCTTTGAGATGCTTATTGCACTTAATATTACCTTCATGTACTCTAGAGTCTACTTCATCCAAAGTAATTGTGTGCAACAAGATGTAGTTATTATGTATGCAACTTCTCCTAAAGATAGTGACATTGAGGTTTGTTTCTTTCTTAACCAAGAAACCAATGATTTTCCTAAACAAAATGAACCACCACTCATAATTTTTTGCCACCTATACAGTTAGCCCTGTCAACATCAATGTAGGTTATAAGTGTAAAAATTTTCCTTTTGGATACCATAGTCGATAATTTATTGTACATTCTAAATATCTAATTTTTTTTTTTTGTTACGATATGGGTTTTCTTTCGATTTCACTAATATATTGCAACTGGTATAATATCTAACATTATGTTTTTTCTATAAGTAGTTACATATAATAGGTTGCATGTCATATATCTAGATAATTTTTATCATCTTCAGGTGAAACCTCATCTTTACACAACTTGCATCCAATTTCCATGAGAGTAGTGACAAGTTTATTGTCCTCCATTTTGAAATTTTTCTACATACCCTTTAGATATGTATCTTGAGAGGTGAATATGCCTTCTAATTTTTGTAGGATTTGAAAATATATGTAAAAAGAAATCTCTCCAATCATTAACATTTTGAACTCTGATTTGATTTCAAGAGAAAACCATTGCACTCGGGAGTCTTTGTTGCTTCCAAACATTATATCATCTACATAAACAAGCATAATTAGAAATTCATTTTCATTTGACTTAATGTATAGTTTATCTCCAGTTACACGTCCCTTGAAACCGTACTGCTAAAGATACGTGTCCAACCTACAATACCATTCCCATGGTCCTTGTTTGGGTTTGTACAATGTCTTCTTTAAGCTACATACATAATTAGGATTATTTGATTATAAGTATCCCTCATGTTGTTCTATGCAAACTTCTTCCTCAATTTCTCCATTGAGAAATGAAGACTTCACATTCATCTGGTATACTTTGGAATCTTTATAATAGGAAAAAGCAAGAAACATTTTGATTTCCTCTAACTTTGCCATTGGAGAAAATGTTTTTTCATAGTCCAATCCTTCTACTTGTGAATAACCCTTGTATACAATTTTTTCTGTATTTCTAACAATGTTCCCTTATTCATTCAACTTAGTTTTGAATGCCCATTTTTTCCTTATGATATTCTAACCTAATGGTCCTGGTGTCAGTTCCTATGTCTCATTCTTCTCAATTTGATCTAGTTCCTCATTCATGGCATCTATATGCAATTTATCTCTAATTTCTTAAGAAAATTTCTTCAACTCAGTCTTTGACATGGAAATTTGGGTCTGGTTTGTTGCTGATGCAAGTTACCTTCTTGTTTGAACCCCTACACTTTATCACCAATAATTTGACTATCAAGATGGTTCTTTTGTACATACCTTGATGGATCTTTTGAATGAGTCTATATTTCCTTTGGATATTCATCCCACTCTTCTTCTTCTTAATTGACATGCTGACCTAGAGGATTGATAAATATTGTGCTCTTATTCTTGATATGTAGCTCCTCATTAAGTTTCATGTCTATACAATCAAAAATATTATGCAACCTTTTATTTTAGCACCTGTATCCTTTACTTTTTTTTTTAATATACCAAAACTATTTCTTCATCTGATTAAGCATCAAGTTTATTAACTTTTCATCACTTTTTTATATAGGACTTACTATTGAACACTTTTAAATATTTGATTGATGCTGGTTTACCATGCCATAGCTCAGAATATTTCTTATCGCACTTGGGTTTGAGATGTGCATTATTTATTACGTGAACTACTATGTGAACCACTTCTACCAAATAGGTTTGAGGAATGTTCCTTTCCTGCATCATGGCTCTAGCCATTTTTGGTACATACTCGTTTTGTCTTTTAGCCACTTTGTTACACTGAGGAGCGTCTATAATAATGTAATATATTTTTATTCCATGTGCAAAATTTTCTTTTGCAAATTCATCTCATGTAAAATCACCTCCAAATGTAATTTATCTTTCATACCATTTGATTCTTTGCCAATGCCTTAAAAATCTTAAATTTCACAAATGCTTTTGATTTGTTTCTCAAAAAAGCTACCCATGTTAGTATGGCAATTACCAGTATGAAGTATCCCTCATCCCTAGGGGCTTGTGTTCTAGAAGGCCCACATAAATCCATATGTACTAGTTACAAGGATTACTAGTTGATAGTTGATCTTTCGCCTTGAACAATATTCGAGCTTGTTTTCCAATTTGAAATGATTTCCCGATAGGGATTTGAGGTTTCCTTATTCTAATCTCTTAATACTCTCGTTTCACTAAGTCTAATGATACGATAAAAATTTAAATGTCCTAGTCTCCTATGCCATAGTGAAGACTCATCTTGTTTACCCAAATAATATTCTTCATTATCTTTCTTCAAGATGTATACATTGTTTTATGTTCAAACTCCTTCAGTGAGTATCTTGAATGTTGTAGTTGACCTTATCTCACAATCCTGAACTTTGAAGATGACATCACAATCTCTATCACACATCTGACTAATAATCAACAAGTTCATCTTTTTGTTATTCTACAAAAAATACATCTTTTGTTTTTCTTATACCAATGTTCAAGTTAAATGTACCCTTTCCTTTAATTTTTCTTGTTACAACATTTTTGAATGTGACATTCCAAATTTTATTTCCATCTAAAGACAAGAAATTAATTTTGTCCCCTCTCATTTATCTAGAGAAACCATTTTCCATATATGATTGACTATTTTGATTATGGGCATAAAGAAATAGAAAACATTGACACATTTTATTTTCTTCCTTTTTCTTTCTCCACAACATAGATTCTTATATATGAAAATTGTCCTAAGACTATGATCTAATGTTTCTAATCTAACATTCATATGATTTATGTAGGAAATTGTGGAAAAAGTAAAATTCAGTGATATAAAAATTTGTAGCAAATGGATTATTGTTCTGATTCATGTTTGTTTTGGTATTTGTATATTTTTTCTCTCTTCACTTCCTTTCAAGGTTCTTGTTTCATTTATTTTGACATATGCACTACAATTTCCAACTTCATGGCTAATTTTTTTGCATTAAGTAACAATACCCAAAGAAAAAGTTTCCATACCAAGGAATGGATGGTGCTTGTGAATAGAATCTCCTTGGAATTTGATAATTTTGTCTCTTGAAGTAAGGTCTCTGATAACACATTGCTTGTTTGTCCATTCTTCTTTCTATTAAAAAAATTCTTTGTCGTGTTATTTTTGTTGAGATAAGGTTTTTACATCCTTTTCTTATTGTTGCTTTCCTTTGTCCCTTGTGACAACTTTAACAAAGTTGGTTGTCTCTTTTTCTTCTATCTCGTTTTCACTGATTTTCCTACATATTCTTAACCAATTTAATAAGTAGAGACCTTTGATCATTCAGTATTACATACAACCTTTCAGACCCCTTTATGTGCTTAATATTCATATTAGTTCATCTTATGCTTTCTCTAGATTCTTTGTGAGACTAACTACTTCTTCTTCTAGCTTCTCATACTCTTTTCCTTTCTCTGTTACTTGTTGTAATAGGATTTCCTCAACATTCTTAGCTTCTTATATTTCAATATTTAATTAGATAAGATATTGTGAGTTTGACTCTTCTTTTACATATTTCAACAAAATTTCATTTCTTTTCTTGTTCTTCTGCTTGAGTTTATCGATTTCCTCTAGGGAACTAATCAACTCCCTGAAAAGGTCTACCTCACCATCTCCTTCCTTTTCAAATTATTTATGTCCTTCAACCTTGGTTTCTAGGGACATCAATATAAATTCATCATTTCCATCTTCACCAAAAGATTCAATGGAGCCTTCAGATGCACTATTATCTTCTTGTGGATATAATATTTTCCTTTTAAATCTTTTCTCTTTCTTCACTTTATTAAATTGTTCTTTTCTTTCCCTTTAAATTTGTTCTGTTCCTTCTTATATGAAAATTTCAAGACATAATGACCTGCTCTTCCAAAATTAAAACATTTAAATGGAAGTTTTCCTTTGTACTTACCTATCCCTTTCTTCAATCTTCTAACAAATTTTGCTTCTTCTTATTTGTTTGAGTCTAAGCGTGCACATTCCTAATATTCTATATACTTGTCTACCTTGAATGTTGCATCTCGTGTAGTTGATTTTCCTTTTTTAATCCTTATTTCTTGTGTTGATAGGGAGCCACATAATTGATCCATTTTTAGTTCTTCAACATTAGACATTTATTTTATTGCTAATATATTGTGATTAAATTTAGTAAGGACAGACCTCAGTACTTTTTGAACTATAGTCTACTATAGACTTTTTGATATTTTTACTTAATCCCTTCATAAAATTAATAATTGCATCCAATCTAAGAAAGAAATTAGCTACATATTCATCTTCATTCATTCTTAAAGACTCAAATTGAATTTTATAAGCCTATAATTTAGCCACTTTTACTTTACTATTTCCTTCATGAATATTTTTCAGTTTGTCCTGCATATCTTTGGCAATAATATAGTGCATTAATTTTATAAATTTTGATTCAGTTAGTCCACAAAGGATGGCATTCATGGATTTTTCATTAAATGTAAATTCAATATTATCATCTTTGTTAGCTAATACAAGTGGCTCCTCATAGCCTTCTCTATTAAAGCCCAGACATCTGCAACAATAGACATTTAGATATGTCTTGATTCTTATTTTCTAGAAGGTATAATGTGTTTAAATGATTAAAGGTGCTTTATTTGTCAAACATCCTTATTGACTAGCCATTCTTATGCACTATATCTTCTTTCTAGTGGTTAGGCTAATAAGGAAGGAACCAACTCTGATACCAATTCATGAATGCTAGAAAGTTACTAAGAGGGGAGGGTTGGGGGGTGAATCCATAATTATGTCTTGTAAATGATCAACTTTCTTTTTTCTCATTTTATAAAATTTTCTTTTGCAATTGGAATAATTATATATGTATTCATCTCTTCATATTTTCTTTTGCATTTAGTAGAGTGACATATGTAGTCAACATATAATAAATAATTCATAGGCATTCACATAGGCAAGGAATTGAACATTCAACAAAGTAAGATATAAGATATAAGTGGAAACCCCTAAAGGGAAAACCCACAAACTTTGGCTAAAGTGACTTGAAGGTGAGATCCTACTCCCCTTATTACATATGGTTTTCTGTAGGTTTCTACCTATATGAGACTATTATGTCAAATTTCTTCTATGAGTTGCAACTTGCTAGGAAGCACCTACTTCCTCTCTTAAAGTCTCCAATCTCCTCTCTTTCAGGAAACTACCTAAAAGGAGACTAAAAGCCCCTACTCAAGTTACAAAATAATGTTAGTGGTTACTTTGTCACTTTTCTTTGACCTAGAATCTCTTTTCGTCCTCTCTTCTATTGCTTCACTTCTCTGCTACTCTTTTTTAGTTCTTCTTCCGTTCCCTTCCTCCTCTTCTTTTTCTCCTTACCAGGATTTTTTATGAATTGTCTGTCTTTCTCTCATAATTACATTCACTAGCATATTTTCATTCAAAAAGGCATCTTTTATATACAAGTATCACTGACCATTTTCATTCTATGGAGAGGTTTGAATGAAGAATTATCACTTCGTATTCTAGGGTTATTCATGATATGCCTCTTCTTTTCCAAATTTAAAACTAAATCCGAGACAAATACTCCATGGATTTCTTACAAAAGTGAAGAAGTGTAGTCCAATAGTAATGATTTCATAAGATAAAAAATAATTTATTTATTTTTTGTATTTGTACCAGCTACATTTGTAATGACTTCAAACACTCTTCTGAAATTTCTTTAGCATCAACAAAATGGTTATTTATAGATATCATGGCTTTGAATTTCATGTCTTGCGATGTACCGTACTATAAAAATGATTTTGTTTAATGTAAACATCATGTTCTTCAATCCATGTTCTTAGTTTCTTATGTGCCATATTTTCATTTTGGTTGCAAGACAAAAATCAAAATAATAATCAATGGACAAACAAAAATTAACATTATTAACACATAATAATCAATCATTTCACATCACATCACTTTAATCAACCTCGAGTCTTCATGTAATCATCCTTCATGTGTATTAATATAACTCATAAGGTTTTCTATTCCCATTATATTTAGAATCGTGTTTTTATCGCATACATGTGGATGAGTTATGTTCATAGAATTCATAGGTTACTGCTATACAATCTACCTAGTTGAATAACACTTTGTTGATATTCTCTTGTTCTCTCTATGCTCTTCTAATATTATTCTCTATGTATCGCTCACTTATGCATTCTCTTACTAACACAAACCCTACTCACTGGGTAAGAATTTGAGGGTATTGTCTTGGGTTGCATGGTGAACCCTTGAAAGGATTAAGATTGGTACACTTCCCATAACTCTTGGGTAGTCTAGTGATACATTTGAAAGTTCTCATAATTATTGATGGTTGTTCAATTTCCAAATCATAAAATAATATATAATTTAAGAAAATGTAGGAAATTTATCCATTCACTTATATGTTTTCCTCAATGATTCCTCTCTCCCAAGCATCAAGATTTGTTTTTGATACCCTATGTTTCCATTTGAACAATTATATATTAACTAAAATATTATTTATATGTTATGAAACCAATTCAAAAGAAGATAGAAAAGATAGATCAATGCCTTAGAATTCATCCTCTTCGAGGGGGCAACCTCCTTTACATTACACAAATTAATGATTCTTTGATGGTCCTATTAGAGCCTAGATTTACCTTAGGCTGAAAAGGAAAGATTCTAGGTCCACATCAAACCACACTCAGCCTGGTCAATCTCAGCCCTACCAGGACAAGAGAGGGCTCTCTCTGGGTCAATCTCAGCTGATTATGATCACTAAGGGCTTGAGATGACTGATATAGCTGTTGATATTAGGCTAGGTATAGATGTAAAGGAGTTTTTTTCATAAAATGGTATTTTTATGGGTTCTAAGGGAAAGGCAGATTTTGGGTGTAGGGAATGAGGCACAATCTTGCAGGGATTTCGATGGGGCAAGGTAGGCAACTATAATGGGCACTATAAATCAAGTGAGGTGGATGGATCAGACTGAGGAGGAGTTGAAGAGGGCAAGGGAAGCCATGGATCGTCTCCAAATAGTGGAAAACATTAAATACTAAAGCAAACTTCAAGTAGAGCACTGCAATTCTCAATGTATTCTACTTACACACTTGTTTGTTTAGCTGAGAGGAAATAAAGAGAAATGATACATATAACACATGAATAAACTCACAAAGACATAAGAAAGCACTGTACCAAAACAAATACCTCAGGGATCCCAAATAATGCTGCAAATCTTGGTCTCAATTCCTTAGCCAAAATATTGATGTGATTGTACAATGAAGCTCAAGGCTTTCTCAAAAGTCCAACCATGCTAATGACTGAAAAACAACATAATATAGACAAACATAGCTACTCCTTGCCTCCAGGGGTCGAGATCACATGTTTAGGAGCTGATCCAACTGATCCTAAACTGAGAACTGGAATCTAGGCAACATAACATCATGCCTCTAGAAACAAGCAAACTAATTCATTTAGTTTCAAACAACCTCTAAACTGATGAATCTACCTTTACAAGTAAATATATCATATTTACATATCATATTTACATCATAATCCATCCATGTTTATTAAATTACATCATAAATTTTCCATTAGGAAAATGAAAAAGTCAAACTAGGCAAAACTAGGCGAAAAACAGGGCAAAACTGAGTCAAACTCGCACTTTTTCCTCTATGCGTCATGCCTGTTTGAACCCATTTTTGGAGGCCTTCTTGGTGTCCAAATCATCTCCACGTAGGCTTGCTAGAAAGGCATGCCTCTCCACATTCCAACCCAAGTGGAATTTTTCAATTTGGTCTTCATTTTCCCTATCACAAATCAAATCTCCCAAGGCTGCTTCCTGTGTGTCAAAATAGGGGCAGTGAGGTCATTTTTTGAGTGTTTTTGACATCTTTGAGGGCTCAAAACCTGCCCAAATTTCTTGGCCATAGGTAGGCAAGCATAGCTTTTCATGACAAATCCAAAAATGCAAAGTTTCTGTGATTTGGAGCCCTATAGCAAAAGCGAGCGCCATGTGGCGTGGCACATAGGGAGGAAACCTCTGTTTTTTGTGCAAAAAATTTCCAAAATGCAAAAATTGCTCCAAATTTTTTGAAATTTTGGCTGGACCTTCTTTATCAAGATCTATGATGAGCCAAGGATGCCTCGGCTAATATCTGAAGTTGATCATGCTCCTTTTGTCTCTTTGAAGCCTTCTTCAATTTTGCCTTTAAATTCCTTATTTGCGCTTTGCAAACCTTGTTCTGCACCATGTAATGAAATGCCATGTGTCTCAACAAGTATTTCTTCTTGTTGGCCTTCTCCAATAGTCTCTCTCAGTGGATGTTGACTCTCTCGGGCCAAGACTCTCGATCGGCATTGATCTCCTGCTCGAGTGAAGTGAACTCTACCCTCCTTCTTTGGGCAGCTTGGCAATTCTCCCTAATGTTTTGTAAATCCCCGATCAGCTGCTGGTCTTCAAGCTACTTATTCCTTTGCTCCAAGTATTTTATAATCCACTTAGCCCTCTCCAAGTTGAGTGACAAGGCTTTGATTTCTGTTTTCTACTCTTGGATGATCTCTTTTAGATTTGTGCTTTGTGGGCCCACATCTGTATCAACATCCTCAACAAGAATGAAGTCCCGCTCACCTGAAGGCCCCTCATCCTACATTCGCCTCTTGCCTTTTTCTAGAACCTGTGGTTTTGTTGTTGGAAGCGAGGCCCCTTCCACCCCGGGTTGACATAACACTTGCTTTGCTGTCGCGAACAATTGCATCGTGCCCTTCTGATAAGTAATAAATACTAGCATACTAGCAACCTATGTCTCCATGCCTTCATGCTGATAAGAAGGTCCACCTGTCTCATGCATAGTTTCTGAAGGTCCCTGTGAATCTCTAAAAAACTCGCGAGAGATGAAGTCATCCCAAGTGATGCCCTGTAAGCCAAGCTGATGGACAACCACAATTTTTATGAGAGAAAAATGGTAAATAGTGTTAAATTGCTGCTGAGGGGTCTTGTGCTGCACTAGAGTTGTCATCGTTTCGATATTTTGGCACATGAAATAAGGAATATTCATCATCCGTACCCAGGTGAAATGCATAAGCACTTGATGTGATAAGCATACAAACGAGAGAATCGACCCTCACAGCTGAAATACTTCATGATCAATTTCATTAAAGGAGCGTATTCATCTTTGAGGCACCGAAAAGAAAACACTGTCTTGAGCTGTCTCAGTAAGCTGGGCTTAATATAGGGTTCATAATACTGCCAGTCAATTTTCTGCCTCTTGTTCCATGACTCTCCAATGTTGGGAATACCGGTTGCTAATGAAATGGACTCTAGTGTTAGTGTGAAAGTGACACCAGATAGAGTGGCTTCATCACCATGTAAGCGCAGTACAAGCAAACAAGCCAACTCATGATGAAACTAAATGCTAGCAACCTTTTCACAAAATTCATAACATGACTGTTGTCGGAAACAAGAGATGGCAAGAGGGTAGACCTGCAATTCAACAAGGGTGGTTGGTTCTTCTCTGATATGTTTTCCACCTCTATGAGGCCTCCTGGGTGCTTGTCCCTCTGTAGGTGAGTCATAATGTGTCTCCTCTTCAAAATCATATGAAGAAGCAGATGCCATAACTGCTGGTGCACAAACTGCCTTGAAGAAATAGGTGTTGATATGTCAAACTATCTTGGATTGCTTCTTGGTGATGTGCTTGACCTCTGCCACCGAGGGAAAATACTGAAATGAGGGACTATAAGGGGAGGGAAAAATAATGGAAATTTAGGGACTATTGGGATAGATTTAGTTAGCAAATATGGGATATTTGGGAGTTTTTATAGGATTAGGGTTTGGGGATTTACATTTAGGAATTTGGAAAAGGGAGTTTAGGATAAGGGATTAGTGAATTAAGGGGGTAGGGAAACTTAAGGAATAAGGGAATCAATGGAAAAAAGGGATAAGGGAGTAAACTTGGTGGCAAAATAGTCATCAAAACCCTAGGCAGCAATTTTTGTTGGAGGAACTTGAAATGATAGGGTTGAACTTCTTTAAGCAATCACCATGAAACAAGCATCATAAAGTAAGCACCTAACTTGGATAAAAAATGGTAATGGAGGCTCTACCTGACAAATCCATGCCTTTTTGGGCGATTTGGGCGCGTTCTTGCAATTTTCAAACCCTCTGGTTGTATGTGTCATGTGACATGCCCAATGTGTTGTGCCCTCGTAAAAATGAACTGAGTGTTGAGGCCCAGTGCGCCGCACCAGCTGTATGTGCCACGCCTCCTTCCTAGTGCGTCGCGGTGGTAGATTTCCACCCAAACTCACCCAAACATGTCACTCACTCACCAAAATTGTTTTTTCTTGTTTCTCTTTTACAAATGAACTTATCAAATGAATGAATGGCTTATAAACAAAGAGCTTTTGAAATTTTAGCTCATGAAACCCACTTTCATAATGTTTTGGATTTGACTTTATCTTTAAACTCTGTTTTTAGGACTTTTTACTTTTTTTGAGCTTTGCTTGTTTTGTAGGTGTTCGAGCCTTTTGGGCTAAGGAAAGAAACCAGGGTGCAGATGAAGGAATTTACAATGAGGAAAACAAAATTTTCATGGCTTCTGTACAATAAAAGCTAAATACTCTGTTTTTTCCTCAAAATAGAGTTTTGAGGAAAAACACAATTTCGAACACTTGGCAATGAAATTTATTGATGTTGAAACCTCCTCATGACCTGCTGGTTGCTTATTAGGCACTTTGACACATTTTTTTATGAAAACCTAATGAAACCCTAGACATAATAGACAATGAAACCCTAAAAATACTTTTGCAACCTATAATACAAAAAGAGGACTGTATGTACTTTTTGATGAGCAAACATGAACCAACAGGTAAATGACATGAGGGAATCTGTAGGAAAGCAACTCGTGTCAGATGATCCATGCTTCTAATGGAATGCAAATGACTCGGAAGGACTCCTAATATGAAATGCAACAAGATGATTTGATCTCTAACGGAGGGATGAAGATACCGACACTAACATTGGCTCCAATGGGGATGGTAGCTCGTTGGAGGTGCCAAGAACTACAGATCTCTCGGAAAGTTGACAGTGCTTTCGTCAATTGGGCTATGGAGTCAATAACTTCAACATACCCAAAAACCAATTACTATGAAACGAGTAATCCAAAACTAAAACAAGACTCTCAAGAGCTGAAACTGGACACTCAACTGAAATTATCTTTAAACCGACTGAAACAAAAAATGACTCAAGACTGACTTATCTAAAACAAGTACTTACAAAGATTTTAAATGACAGTAGACCATTGAGATTTGAGAGCTTCAAATCATGATGAAAACCACCTGCCTACTGATGACATATGTACAATCATGTGTAGTGGGCCTTCTAATGTAACCAATCCAGCAAATGGCTACATACTCAAATTCTGCTCTCACTTTCCCCGAGCAGGCAGAACAATGTACATGTAGGCAACTCACAATAAGAACTGAAACCAAGGCTTATGCTAACGAACCAAGCAACATTCATCTTCTCTAGTGCTTGCAAAAGAATGCCGAAAGCATCTTGAAAATCCTAAAGCACTAGCTTGGCTTGAGATCTAGCAGCAAAAATACAAGTACTCCCTTCATTCTGATTTGAAAGAACAATTGATTGCCGAGTGATAGGAAGGCACAGAGAGGTATAAGTTTCTTCCATCTAAGTGTTAGCTGTAAATTCCTCGACCACGAGAAATTCTGGCATATTGTCTCTCTTAGGCGTGTATTCCTCAATTTCATGGTCTAGGCCATTCTTAAATAGAAAACAATCTTCAAGATTAGAAAACATGACAACCTTATCATTTTCATGAAAGAAAATACTATCTATTCACTGATCTATAAATCTAACTTCAAGACTATCATCATTTTCAAAAGAAGAAGAAGTTTCACCAGCACCTTGTCAACCATGTGCACACTGTAGACCTGCATTAGCTTGGGTTGGAACCTGACCTTTCAGGAGTAGATCTATTTCATCTTCAGATAGAGGAGATAATACATTTTGTTTAATTTTGCTCAAGCAATTATTGTCTTCTCGAAATAACATTTCAAAGCATGAAAATCTGAATAACAGTCTTGATCTTCTTAAATTTGGAAACATTGTTGATCATCTTCATATGACATGGCAATCAAACTATCCAAATTATCATTTACCACTGAGTTATCGAAAGAAGATTTTTCACTTACTCGAACAAAGGTTTCATTTTTTTTTTCATAAAAATGACTGGATTACCTCCTCATGAAGGCTTCGTTTAATAACTCTGTCTTCTTCATTCCAGATGATCTCAACAACAGAGCTCTCCTTCATGGGATTCAATACAAGGTTGTCTTCATCATCATGATCTGAATCTAGATCTGAAATAGCTAACTTGACTTTATCACATTCTGAAATTGAAACTTGACTTCCCTACATACTTTCTTCTTCTATGGACAAATCTGAAATAAAGCCTTCTCTTTCATCATTTTCCATTGTGTGAAGATCTTGATCGAGCTGCAAAGTTTCTTGAGCATCTTGATGAGTATCTTCTAAGATCTTTTTATGCTGCTGAAATGGATTTTCATACAGGGCCTCCATGATCTTATCATCCATGAAGTCATCATCTTCATAAAAATTTTCAAGATTTTCAATAAAACCATGAACATGGCTACAACAGTTCCGAACTCAATTTAATGATGGATAAGATTCTTTGTAGCTTTCAAAGAACATGGTATGAAAATCCTTCAAATAGTAAATACAAGCAAGCGGAAAACTTTCATACCAAGATCGGGCTTCACCTTCCAGAGTGGCCATGAATATCTTCATCAAGCAATCTTCAGGAAAATCAACCTTCAACTTGCGAATATGTATGTGAAATCTAACCAGATGTAAAGTAGCATCCTTCCTATCATCATCTTTAAACGTAGGCAAATTCCTTTGCTAGTCTACCTTAAGAATTTTATTTCGAAAACTTGGAATGTGATCTTGGCTCATGGGAGAATACCTTCGATCCAACGAAATCATTTTGATAACAATGAGTTCACCAAGAAATCCTTCAGACTACTATTTCTTGAATAGTGGAGTTGCCATAAAAATTCTGAAGCTTGGGACTCTTTGACACTCGAGTCGTCAGGTGAATGATTTCAGCCTTCCCATGTCTAATCGTTGTTCACATCAAGAATCAGATCTAAACTTATTACATGTACTAGGGTGATCATTTAGATGAGATGTTCAGTTTATAAACTAGACTGGAGATTGACTGAAGTAGCTTTTATCTACTTGCGCTAATGCAAAGCAAAAGTGTTTCGAAGGCTACCTGGCTAATCTTCAGACTCCGTCTATAGTTTATAAACCAAGGAACACTAACACACAATCAATTTCTTCCGCAGTGGAGTCGCCACTATGTTAGAGCCTAGATTTACCTCAGGCAAAAAAGGTAAGATTCTAGGTCCACATCAAACCACGCTCAGCCTGGTAGCCAGCCCTACCAGGACAAGAGAGGGCTCTCTCCAGGTAAATCTCAGCTAATTATGATCACTAAGGGCTTGAGATGACTGATATAGCTGCTGATCTTAGGCTAGGTATAGATGTAAAGGATTTTGTTTCATAAAATGGTGTTTTTGTGGGCTCTAAGGGAAAGGCAGATTTTGGGTGCAAGGAATGAGGCACAGTCTTGCAGGGAATTCGATGCTGCAAGGTAGGCAATTGTAATTGGCACTTTAAATCAAGTGAGGTGGATGGATCATACTGATGAGAAGTTGAAGAGGGCAAGGGAAGCCATGGATCATCTCCAAACAGTGGAAAACATTAAAGACTAAAGCAAACTTCAAGTAGAGAATTGCTATTTTCAATGTATTCTACTTACACTCTTGTTTGTTTAGATGAGAAGAAATAAAGAGAAATGATACGTATAACACATGAATAAATTCAAAAAGACATAAGAAAGCACTGTACCAAAACAAATGCCATAGGGATCCCAAAGAATGCTGCAAATCCTGGTCTCAATTCCTTAGCCAAAATACTGATGTGAGTCTACAATGAAGCTCAAGGCTTTCTCAAAAGTCCAACCATGCTAATGACTGAAAAACAACATAATATAGAAAAACATAGCACCTCCTTGCCTCTAGGGGTCGAGCTCACATGTTTAGGAGCTGATCCAATTGATCCTAAGCTGAGAACTAGAATCTAGGCAACATAACAACTTGCCTCTAGAAACAAGGAAACTGATTCATTCAGTTTCAAACAACCTCTAAATTGATGAATCTATGTTTACAAGTAAAAATCTATCATATTTACATCATGATCCATCCATGTTTATCAAATTACATCATAAATTTTCCATTAGGAAAATTAAAAAGTCAAACTAGGCAAAACTAGGCGAAAAACAGAGCAAAACTGACTCAAACTGGCAGTTTTTCCTCTATGCGCCACGCTTGATTCTCTATGCACCGTACCTGTTTGGACCCACTTTTGGAGGCCTTCCCGATGTCTAAATAAGCTTCAAGTAGGCTTGTTGGAAAGGTACGCCTGTCTAATTTCCAACCCAAGTGGAATTTTTCAATTTGGTCTTCATTTGCCCTGTCAAAATTCAAATCTCCCAAGGCTGCTTCTTGTGTGTCAAAATGGGGGCAGTGAGGTCATTTTTTGAGTGTTTTTGACCTCTTTGAGGGCTCAAAACCTGCCCAAATTTCTTGGCCATAGGTAGGCAAGCATAACATTTTCTGAAAAATCCAGAAATGCAAAGTTTTTGTTATTTGGAGCCCTCTAGCAAAAGCAAGCTCCACGTGGCGTGGCACATAGGGAGAAAAACTCTATTTTTTGGGAAAAAAGTTTCCAAACTGCAAAAATTGTTCCAAA
The DNA here is from genome assembly GCA_000404065.3 of Pinus taeda. Lineage (NCBI taxonomy): Eukaryota > Viridiplantae > Streptophyta > Pinopsida > Pinales > Pinaceae > Pinus > Pinus taeda. The sequence continues at coordinate 209,887 of APFE031149352.1, forward strand.
TTTTTTGAAATTTTGGCTGTACCTTCTTTATCAAGAGCTATTATGAGCCAAGGATGCCTTGGATAATATCCAAATTCGATCATGCTCCTTTCGTCTCTTTGAAGCCTTCTTCAATTTTGCCTTTAAATTCCTTATTCGTGCTTTGCAAACCTTGTTCCGCGCCATGTAATGAAATGCCATGTGTATCAAAAAGTATTTCTCCTTGTTGGCCTTCTCCAGCAGTCTCTCTAAGTGGATGTTGAGTCTCTCGAGCCAAGACTGTCGATCGGCATTGATCTCCTGCTCGAGTGAAGTGAACTCTGTCGTCCTTCTTTGGGCAGCTTGGCGGTTCTCCCTAATGTTTTGTAACTCCCCGATTACCTGCTAGTCTTCAAGCCGCTTCTTCCTTTTCTCCAAGTATTTTATAATCCACTTAGCCCTCTCAAGTTGAGTGACAAGGCTTTGATTTATGTATGCTGCTTTGGATGATCTCTTTGAGATTTGTGCTTTGCGAGCCCACATCTGTATCAACATCCTCAATAAGAATGAAGTCCCACTCACTTGAAGGCCCCTCATCCCACATTGGCCTCTTACCTTTGTCAAGAACCTATGGTGCTACTATCGGAAGTGAGGCCCCTTCCACCCCGGGTGGAGATAACACTCGCTTTGCTGCTGCAAACAATCTCCAGGTGCCCTTCTGATAAGTAATAAATATTGGCACACTAACAAGCTATGTCTCCAGGCCTTCATGCTGATAAGAAGGTCCACCTATCTCGTGCATAGTTTTTGAAGGTCCCTGAGAAGCTCTGAAAAACTCACAAGAGATGAAGTCATCCCAAGTGATGCCTTGTAAGCCAAGCTGATGGACAACCACAATTTTTATGAGAGCGAAATGGTAAATACTATTAAGTTGCTGTTGAGGGGTCTTGTGCTGCACTAGAGTTGTCATCCTTTCAATATTTCGGCACATGAAATAAGGAATATTCATCATCCGTACCCGAGTGAAATGCATAAGCAACCTGATGTGATAAGCATACAAACGGGAGAACCGACCCTCATAGCTGAAATACTTCATGATCAATTTCATTAAAGGAGCATATTCATCTTTGAGGTATCAGAAAGGAAACACTCTCTTGAGCTATCCAAGGAAGTCGGGCTTAATATAAGATTCATAATACTGCCGGTCAATTTTTTGCCTCTTGTTCCATGGCTCTCCAATGTTGGGAATACCGGTTGCTAATGAAATGGACTCTAGTGTTAGTGTGAAAGTGACACTAGCTAGAGTGGCTTGATCACCATGTAAATGCAGTACAAGCAAACGAGCCAACTCATGATGAAACTGAATGTTAGCAACCTTTTCACAAAATTCGTAACATGACTGATGTCGAAAACAAGAGATGGCAAGAGGGCATGCCTACAATTCAACAAGGGTGGTTGGTTCTTTTGTGATATGTCTGCCACCTCTATGAGACCTCCTGGGTGCTTGTCCCTCTGTAGGTGAGTCACTTTGGGTCTCCTCTTCAAGATCATATGAAGAAGAAGATGCCATAACTGCTGGTGGACAAACTGCCTTGAAGAAATAGGTGCTGATATGTCAAACTATCTTGGATTGATTTTTGGTGATGTGCTTGACCTCTACCACCAAAGGAAAATAGTGAAATGAGGGACTATAAGGGGAGGGAAAAATAGTGGGAATTTAGGGACTATTGGGATAGATTTAGTTAGGGAATATGGGCTATTTGGGAGTTTGTATAGGATTAGGGTTTGAGGTTTTACATTTAGGAATTTGGAAAAGGGAATTTAGGATAAGGCATTAGTGAATTAAGGGGGTAGGGAAACTTAAGGAGTAAAGGAATCAATGGAAAAAAGGGATAAGGGAGTAAACTTGGTGGCAAAATAGTCATCAAAACCCTAGGCAGCAATTTTTTTGGAGGAACTTGATATGATAGGGTTTAACTTCTTTAAGCAATCACCATGAAACAAGCATCATAAAGTAAGCACCCAACTTGGATAGAAAATGGTAAAGGCTCTACTTGACAAATCTGTGCCTTTTTGGGCGATTTGGGTGAGTTCTAGCAATTTTTGAACCCTCTGGTTGTATGTGTCACGCGACATGCCCAATGTGCCATGCCCTTGTAAAAATGCACTAAGTGTTGAGACCCAGTGTGCTGCACCCACTGTATGCGCCGCGCCTCCTGCCTAGTGTGCCGTGCCGGACAATTTCCACCCAAATTCACCCAAACTTGTCACTCATTCACCAAAATCATTTTTTCTTGCTTCTCGTTTGCAAATGAACTTATCAAACGAAGGAATGGCTTATAAACAAAGAGCTTTTGAAATTTTAGCTCATGAAACCCACTTTCATAATGTTTTTGATTTGACTTTATCTTTAAACTCTGTTTTTAGGACTTTTTCACTTCTTTTGAGCTTTGCAATGAACCAAATGACCTAAGCTTTGCTTGTTCTGCAGGTGTTGGAACGTTTTGGGCGAAGGAAAGAAACCAGGGTGCAGATGAAGGAATTTACAATGAGGAAAGCAAAATTTTCATTGCTTTTGTACAATAAAAGCTAAATACTCTGTTTTTTCCTCAAAACAGAGTTTTGAGGAAAAACACAATTTTGAACACTTGGCAATGAAATTTATTGATGTTGAAACCTCCTCATGGCCTGCTAGTTGCTTATTAGACACTTTGACACATTTTTTGACGAAACCCTAATGAAACCCTAGACCTAATAGACAATGAAACCCTAAAAACACTTTTGCAACCTATAATACAAAAAGAGGACTGTATATACTTTTTGATGAGCAAACATGAACCAGCAGGTAAATGACATGAGGGAATTTGTAGGAAAGTGACTCGCATCATATGATCCATGTGTCTAATGGAATGCAAATGACTAGGCGGGACTCCTAATATTAAATGCAACAAGAGGATTTGGTCTCTGATGGAGGGATGAAGATATCGACACTACAGATCCAAATGACAAAACGTCCTTTCTATATATGGGAGTCTAAGGAGTCACAATACAACCCAACAGACCTAACAATAATAATATAAAGGCACAAAAATAACAATAGAGGGACTCTATGGGGCACATTAATAACAATATGGGGACAATAGGGGCAGAACAATATTAATAAGGGATACAACTACAATAGTAATGGGGTAATCCTAGTATTATAGGGACCTAACATGCCCCTCTCCTTCAAAAAAGTGTTGTCCTCAACGCTTGAGTAGTTCTAGATGCTTCTGTATAAAATTCTAATCCTCCCATGTGGAATCTTCAGCGGATAAGTTCTTCCACTTGATGAGATACTCTGAAATTGATCGATTTTGTAGCTGTCGAGTTCTTGTTTCTGTGACTGCTTCCGGTTCCAATATAATTTTTCCTTCCTCGTCAAGTTCTGGTAATATTGTTTGAATTGGGAGCTTGTTGCCTATAACCTTCTTTAAATGTGAAACATGGAAAACTAGGTGCACTCGAGAAGCTGCAGGAAGCACCAATTGTATGCCATAGTACCAATCTTTTGCAACACCTTGTACAGACCATAATACTTTGGTGATAATTTATTATGCTTCTTAGCTTTCTTGAGGGACATTTGTTTATATGGTTGTAGCCGTACGAATACCCAATCACCTATATCAAAGCTTCTTTCGCTGCGATGTTGATCTGCATGTCGTTTCATTCTATTCTACGTCAACACGAGGTTATCCTTTAAGAGTTGGAGGACTTGTTGTTGATGCTCGATGTGATGTTTCATTGCTTGAACCTTAGAATTTTCTCTTAAATATGATGTGATGGATGGTGGTTGATATCCGTAAAGTGCCATAAATAGGGCGATTTTTGTTGCTGTATGGAAGGAAGTGTTATACTGCCATTCAGCCAGAGGCAACCATTTGACCCATTGTGTCTGTTTATTAGATACAAAACAACGAAGATATCCTTCCAAACATTTGCTTACTATCTCAGTTTGCCCATCAGATTGAGGATGATAAGATGAGCTATGAGCTAACTCAGTACCGAGACAAGAAAATAATTCTGTCCAAAAATTTCCAGTGAAAATGGGATCTCTGTCACTTACAATAATCTTTGGGTTTCCATGTAGCTTTTGAATTGTTTCCATAAATGAAATAGAAACTGTACTGGCTTTAAATGGATGTGATAATGCACAAAAGTGTGCGTACTTGTTAAGCCTTTCAACTACCACCATGATGACACTCTTTCCCTCAGACTTGGGTAAACTTGTGATAAAATCCATTGAAACCTCCTCCCAATGTTGGCTTGGAATGGATAAAGGTTGTAATAGACCTGGTGCCTTAATTGTTTCAACTTTATTTTGTTGGCAAAGCAAACATTCTGCCACAAACTTTTGAATACCTGATTTAAGGCCATCCCAAAAAATTTCCTTCTTAACCCTGTGGTAAGTTTTAAAAATCCTAAGTGCCCTCCTAAGGGAGAAGTGTGCAATTCCATAAGAATCTTTTGTTTCAGCTGGGAATTCTTACAGAGGTATATGCGATATTTGTACCATAACGAATCATTTTTCCAACTAAATGTATCAGACGTACTGGAATCTTGTTGTAACTTTCGAATAAGTGCCTGTACTTCTTCGCCATTCTTCCATTCCTCCATTGCTTCGTTTATCCAATCTGGTTGGATAATAGAAATGGCGCACAACAATGCTTCCACATCTTCATCCTTCCTTGAGAGTGCATCTGCCACCACATTTTTCTTTCCTTTTTTATAGATGATTTCAAAGTCATAACCCAACATCTTTGTCACCCACTTTTCTTGCTCTTCAGAGGATAATCTTTGTTCTAAAAAGTATTTAAGGCTATCATGATCTGTTTTTACCTTGAAGTGTCTTCCCATTAGGTAGGGTCGCCATTTTTTAAGTGCATGTAGTATTCCCAAATTTCCTTATCATAAATAGCTTTGTGTAAAAACTTTCCCTTGATTAGAAGACTTTCAAAAGCAAGGGGTCTTTCATATTGCATTAAAACAACACAATTCCATTTCCTGAAGCATCACATTCCACAATAAAGGTTTTTGTGAAGTCCGGTGTAGCTAAGACCAGTGCATGGAACATTGCCTCTTTAAGTTGTTTGAAGGCCTTTGTTGCTTCTGGGGTCCATGAAAATGCATGTTTCTTCAATAATGTTGTTAGAAGTGCTGCTATTCCCCCATAATTCTTAACAACCTTGCGATAATACCATATCAACTGAAGAAATCCTCACAGATGCCTTATGGATGTGGGGATTTGCCATTCCTTAATGGCTTTAATTTTGTTAGGGTCTACCTTAACTCCTTCATGAGATACAATATGACCCAGATATTCCACCTCTTGTGCTCCAAAGAAACATTTGGATCTCTTTGCATATAATTGTTTCTCCTCCAGTAGTTGTAGCACCCTGTCAACATGTTCAACATGATCCTTCCAAGACTTGCTGTAGATTAGTATATCATAAAAAAATACTAACAAAAATTTTCTAAGGAATGGTTTGAAAATGGAATTCATCAAACCT